>JAAGNO010006080.1:24651-32706 GCA_033439905.1 Ceryle rudis | reverse complement strand
GGAGGGGAAGAGAAGAGAAGAGGAGAGAAGAGAAGGGAAGAGAAGAGAAGGGAAGAGGAGAGAAGAGAAGGGGAAAAGAAGAGGAAAAGAAGAAGAAAAGGAAAAATGTCACTACCCATGTTTTCTGCTACTGGGGGCTTCAGAGGTGCCAAGTGATGCCTCAAAACACCCCCCCTCCTTTTCTAGCCCCTGCCCAGCAGCTCCCCACTTCAGGACAGGGTAGCCCAGCTCCTTGCCCCCTCCTGCCCCTGCCCGCCGCCCTGTACTGCCACCGTGTTTCTTTCTACTGTTGCTTTGTCTAAACACAGAGTATTTTGGCCTCCAGACCTGAATTTCTGTTTCTTCAGGTCACATTTTTATTCTTGCCCATTTTTTCCTCCTCTGTTATTTCTGTCGTCGGTGATGTTTGCAATAGCTACTAATGTACTGCAAATGTAATTAGTGTGTTTACTTCTATCTTTCTTTAGCTCATTAATAAAGATGTTAAATAAAAATATGCCTTCCTCTGCTAACAACATCCTTGAAATAGTTAGGAAGATGGGATCCTAAGGTAATAAAGAACTCTATTATTGGACAAGACTTTTCCTCGCATCTTTCAGCATTTGCCATGCTCATTATGGGCAATTAAAGCATAAAACAACTTTCTCGCTTCACACCCAAAATAATCTTCCTCCCTGTTCTGTGTTTGCATGTATAGGATACATACATAAAGAGCAAGACTAGACATCATCAGGCAGCTTGTTATTACAGAAGTAGCAAGGTTTTCTCTGTTCTAGATGCAGAGGAGTAAAGTGTAGCCATATCTTAACCTTTTTATCTATCTTATCACTGTTTTCAGCAAAGGATAGAAGCCTCGAGTGCTTTTAAAACTTTACTTACTGTGATTCCTGTAGCTGTGTCCTAATACAACAGCTTGTATGTTTATTGCACGACCATAACTCAGCATATTGGCTGCATCCAGTATTACCCATGACTTGTTCCTTTGATTTTGACAGGGCTGGGAACAGGCAGCAGTTCATGGCACTGGCTCGCTGTTGGGACAAAAGGATGTGCACTTCTTTTCACTTTCAGGAAAATGTGCTGAAATTAACTTGTGGCTCTAGTGAATTGGTGTGAAATGAAATAATACCTGTTTCCCTTCATTTTCTATCTGCTGAAGTGACAGCGAAGAAAAACCAAATGCTTACAGAAACAAACATCAACAAACAAACAAACAAAAGCAAGGAAAAGAAGAGAGAGAGAACCAAGGGTACACAGGGACTAGTTTATCAAATTCATCTCCATTCTTCATCTCATGCTCAGCTATTTAAACAGAATTTAAATAATACATTTATTTAACAGAGAGCCTTTTCTCTGGGGGCCTTCTGGCATTAAGGTGTGTTGAAACAGAAGTTGTCTTTTTTCTTTGTAATATATGGAGGAAGACTTAAGATCACTGGATGCACATTTGGGTAATCATAAATTAATTGTAATGTAAACTTTCACAACATGTTCAGAGCATGTTGAGATTTTGTTTGATTTTGAATTGCTCCAAAATGACATCTAATTATATACTAGTGATTAACACGTTGGTTGCTACTAAGAAATAGCAACCAAGCAAACATTACAATTCAGTATTTGAATTTACTATGGGTTGGATTTGTCAGAGTTTTTTGCCTTTTTTTTTTAATGCGCAGAGGAAACATGGTGGTAAATTCAAATACTCAGACAGGCGCTGCGACTATTTTTCCTCATTTGTGAAAATTAGGGATTACATCACTGCAGAAAGGAAAAGAAAGATGATCTTGATGGCTCCTTTTCTCTTCTTTCTCCTTTTTTTTTCCCTTCTCTCATCTTTCTGCCCATCTCCTGGGACACAGCTCAGTAGTGGGACCTGCCCTACAAGCATGGGTCTGGGTTTGCTGCTGGAGGCTCAAGCTCTCTGGGGCATGAGGGGGCAGCTCAGCACCTTACCTAGACATCACACCATGGTTCAGATGCATTCCTGCTGGGGCAGGACCCACGAGTGGTCCAAAGTGGGCCAGCTTCAAACCCCACCTCACCTGCAAATGCCCCATCCCATCCCTAATTCCCTTCTCCAAGCCTAGCTATTTGCAGTCTCCTTCGGAAAACGTCTTTCCTTTGACCTGAAGCTTTGTCTGGAAGTGATGCCAGGTCTTTCATACTTGAGTGATTGATCAGTTCTTCATATCCTATTTCTACCCACGTGGCTTGGAAGGAACTATTTGATCAAACAGGAAAAATCAGTAGTTAGAACAGTAGTCATAGGTGCTGTGTTCTGCATCATTTTTGTCTGGTAAAATGGAAACTCCGTGTCCTCCTCAGCTACAGCCAAAAGCTGGCTGCTGCATACCTGGTCTGAGACAGTGCTGAGGGGTGAGGAGATCGTCCTCAGACAGTTGTAAAGCACATGCCTGGAGCATTTACTCTTATCCTTTGTTTAGTGCAGTACTTCTTTGAAAACAAAGTTTCTGAAGCATTGGAGGAGAACAGTGTTTTCAGTGTAAGCTGAAGATAAAGACTTAATGAGGCCTAATTTTCATCTCTGAGCCAAATGCTGTCCCACTTTAGCTCACTTTTCCATTCTCACTGGAGTGAGAATCACTACCCCCCAGCCTTAGTGCTTTTGATGTTAGCTGGAGACTAGCAATGGTCTTCACTGGAAGAAATGAGGGCTTGGTTTTCTCTGGAGACACTGTTCTGCAATTTGAGTTAAGCCAACAATGCCACGTTTCCTTACACTGGCTGTGTTCAGGCAACTGCTCTGAAGCTTTGGATGCAGAGTGCTGTTACAGTGCTGGGGGTAGGACTGGCCAATAGTGGACAGTAAACTAGCATCTCCCAGCCCCTGCCCAAGCAGTAGGAGTTTAGCAGTTTCACCCAGGCAATGCACATCTTTGGGTATCGTCCTTTCCACAAGGAGCCCAAAGCATGGGGCAGCTTCTCCAACTTCACCCTCCTGCTTCTGCCAAACAGAAATAGCCACAGGATCAGGCTTGCTTTTTTTTTTTTTTTTTTTTTAATCACTTTAAGCATTTCTGATTGAATTGCAAACGCATGAGGCTGCTGAACTGAGTCTTGCTCGGGTGGAGATTACTGAACTCCCTGCAGGGAACTGCAAATGAACATGGCCATGAGCCCATGGGAAGGTGACAGCGTTTCCACTGAAGTAAATACCACCGAGCACTCACAGGACACTCGGATACTTGTTCTGCTCCTGAACATCAGAAGCATTTTGCCATTAACAGCTCCAGAAGAAGGCAGGGGTAGGCATTACAGCATCAACGTTCATAATCCCGAAGACAAGGTGTTTCTCCCATAAATCAATAGCGTTTGCAGGCTTTAGCTTAGTGGAAGCATGGAGTGGATCAATGGCTTTGGAAAAAATGAACAAGCTTTCCAGTTTTTCAAAGCTAACTGAAAATGAGCCTTTTCCTTAGTGCATTGGCAAGCTGGGTTTGGTGATGCCAGTACCACCAGCAAGGTCTGAGAGGAGACACACAAACGATGACTGGCTCACAGGGACGACTGCATTGCGATGCAAATGCTGACCCATCATAAGTAGCTTTGTAGAACCCCGTGTTTTCCACAGCAGACTTCCTGATAGAAAATGGCCAGTTGTCTTCTCCAGGAGCAGAACCTTCCCCAGTGGTGTCCCCACTGCACTGGCCGTCAGCTCCCTCCTGCAGCATGGTAAGGACTAGCACAAACTGGGAGCAGTAATTCCCTAGTGAAGACAGATGTACCACAGCCACAGATATCGTGTGAGAGATTTTTAACAGTAGAGGGATTTTCTCTGTTGGGATTAATAGTGCTATTTTTCTTTATTACTCCTTGTGTTTCCCTCATTCATGCGTCAACTTCTTTCAAACAGAAAACAATTGAGAAAACAATCTCCCAAGAATAAAATCTAAAATATAATAAGGAAGCACAGTGGCACAACCTAAAGAGAAATCAAATATTCTGTGTCGCAGTACCTCACGCAACTTAAGGACACGTTTTCTCCACAAGTTCTCACTTTCAAAGAGAAGCTGCTTTTTCCTCCCTCCCTTCTATTTTCCTTACTAACAGGCCTGATTCACCATTAAATTATTTTAACTTTATGCAGCTGGAATTTCAGGAGCTACAGTGATTCATCACATCCCGTGGCTCAGATTTCCAATCCCTCCGCTCCATATTTATGCTCCTCAGTAACTAGCTGGTGCTCAGAAATGCTGAATATCCATTACTGGCTTCTCTACAGTGTTGAAAAGAAGACACATCAGGACACTCAATATGAAGTTAAGGGGTTCAATCGGGTTGCTACTCAAAGAAAAACCGCAGGGTGTGTATGCTTGTGTATATAAACACATACAGTTATTACATATATATATATAAACAAATGTATCAATTCCTGTCCTTATTTAAAATATTTCAGTTACCATTAAGGTTCCCACATTCAGCAGCTTTTTTTTTAAATATCAGATTTACCTTCAGCCTCATCTACTGAGATGTAATTTACCTACTCCTACTGTCTGCACGAGACAGTTTCCACTATCTGTGTCTATACAGGTAATTAATGTGTAATAAAGAGAAGAAACCCTTGTTTCCAGCCCGCTTCACATTTTGAGAAGCTGTCTATCAAGTAAGAATTAATGACTGAGTGCGGAGAGTAATTTTCGATGATTTCTTTGCGATACCAGTAAGTGAAGGTTCTCAGACACATCTGCTGCACAAGTCAGTGCCATAGAAACCTGGTGTTATATTAAATCAACAGAACTCTAAGAAAAGCATAAATATTTCACCCCCAAAAGCAAGGTGTTTGCACCTACAAGAAAAACAAAAAGATTTCGCAGATCTCCTGGGGGCAGATCCTCCCCCTGGGGTGACAGGGTGGAGGTTATTTGATTTACATCAGTGGTGGAGAGTCCCTTGGCTTCCATGTGCTGTTAAGTTTGCCTTCTCCTCCTTCACTCAGCATCCTTCCACATGGCTCGATGGAGCAGTAATATAAATTCTGGTCATTAAAAAAAAACCCAACAAACCGGACTGACAGAAAATTTGATGAACATTTTACATCTGTACACAATTTTCCCCTCTGTTTGCACCACTGAAATGCATGATCTTTTACCTTTAGTTTTCAGTTTGCTTTTCCCATCCTCTTGGTTGCTAGCAATGCCGGAGAGCCTTTAAAATATTAAGAAAATTACATCTGCTACATCTCGCTTTAAATATAGTGTTCAGTCTTTGTAAGTGTTACTTCGTACATTAAATGAATAGCTTGCCCACCAGGTAAACTACATTTTGTTGCTTACCATGTCTGTCTTTGCACAACATGCAGTACACGGGCATAAATAACAGCGTGCTATATAAATAATTACATGTATGAAAGGCTGTAAAATACCAAGGATATATTTGTACTTTTACTTACGAGAGCATTTTAAAAAATGATGGCTTTGTTCACCACGCAGTTTTTATGTGTTGTGAATGGGGTGCACGCAGAGAACGTTTTCCAAAGTTGTTGGGTTTTTTGTTTGCTTGGGGATTTTTTTTCTGTCCTTTCTTTTTTTTTTTTTTTTCTTTTCTTTTTCCTTTCCTCCAGGTCACACTAGCGTTATAGTTAGCAAATTGATAAGGTTCCACTGTTAAGCTTTATTACTTGTGACATGAGCCTATGACACTTTATAAAAAGAAGTAATCCAGAACAATCTCTAGGTAATTAACACCTAGATAAACAAACATAAATTTCTATATTGCATTTATTTGGACTACCACTCAAATATGCGTGAACCATGCTTTTTTAATTAAAAGATAAATCTATGTGACACTTAGCCTCAAACTTAATTATTCAGCATAGTATAATAAAAAATAGAGCCCATTAAATGTGTCTTGCTCTGTATTTCTGTATTAACAGCAAAACAGTTCACTCTGGGATCATTTAAATTTTCTTCTTCCTCTTTTCCTGTGATTTCCCTGTTCACTGAGACCCTTTCGGTTAAAAAAAAAGACAAAACACCACCACAACAAAAACAACAACAAAAAAACCCCACAGCAATAAGCCCCCAAACAATACCCTGAGCAACACCAACAGGTAAGGAGCTGCAGAACTTCTCACAGCCCCTGTAAGTCTCAGCTGGGTGACATTTTTAATATGGCATTATGCCACAGTTTTTACCCTGCCTCCTCCCCCTCCCTGGGCTTCCCCATGGAAACACTTCCGCTGTGCCGGATCATGCCAAGTCGTGATATCCAGAAATGAAAACCACAATACTTAAGAATAATTTCGCTGGGATTATGCTTACAATACTCAAGGTGAGATTTTTATAATATACTGTTACAATACAGATGTTAAACAGAGAGGGGAAATATCCAATTCCCAAATTACAATAGACAGAGGGGTTATAGTCCTTATAAAAGTTTCAACAAGAAACATGATCTTAGAGCTGAGAGCAGCCTTCTGATGTGAGGTGGGAAGACTTTTGTCAAGGCACCCACCATCTGCATTAGGAAGGCTGCCAGTTAGCTGCTGGGTAACAAAAAGCTCCACAAACCAGACTGAGGTGAGACAGTTGCATTTCTCTTTCTGACCTTATGAAGTGCCCTGGTTGGTGATGCCACATCCTGTGGTAGAAGGCCACTGGGTGGTCATTCTTAGCATTTCCTAGAGGGTAGAGGTACCAGTTAATGGCTGGTTTCTAGCAGAAGTTTGGGGCCGTAAAGGAGACTGTGCTTCTAAGCATTTCCACAGAGGTGCAATGACACCATCACTGCTCCTTGCAATTGGACTTTCACATCTTCAGTTATCATCTATTTAAAACCATTGAGCAGAAAAATCTTTGGGAGACACCCCCCACACCACCCCCCTCACCCCAAACAGTTTTTCCTCAGCTCCAGGGCACAGAGATTAAGGACAACAATCCTTTGATTGAGGCAGAGGTCATCTCTACACCTCCTCAAGTAATATTTTTACACCCTACAGTTCTGTGCCTAAGAGAAGTGGTTCCGCCCAAGAGAAGCTGTGAAAGACCTAAGCTTTGCAAAACATATAAATTAGCCATTACCTTCTTGGATTTGGATTAAAATTTGTTGCATTACGGATTTTATTCCCAGCAAATGAAGAGACCTGGGGTATTTACCTACAGAGCAGTGAATGGGGCACCAGCGCCGCAATTCACCCCGCTGCAGGCGCGCTCCACCCACCCATGGGTGACAGCAGCTCCTCAACTGCAACTTTCAGCTGTTCAGCAGCTGAATTTCCACGATGCTATGCTTTCATTCTTAACCCTTCTAGACAGTTTTTGTATCTTTTTCTACCGGAGAATTCAAGCTACAGCATAACTTGATTATTACGGGTACAACTGGCTTCATTTCATGTTAAAATTTCCCCTTTCTAAATGCTTTTTGGGTTGTTTTTTTGGGTGCAAGGCCACGTTCCTCTGTCCTCCCAAAATTTGCTGTATTTTCTCAGGATTGGTGCATTTTATTATTTTTTTCATGTTAATAATCTTCAAGAAGTGGAAAAATCTGTTCATTTCATTGCTTTCAAATAAAACCTAAACCAGGAAGAATAAAGATTCATCCAGGAGAATGGGAGGGCTCTTGCACTTGCACATTCTTTGAAGCGTGGACAGCTTTCTTAATGTGCACCGTAACAAGGAACCTCACAATTTTCTAAAGCCAAATATATGATCTATACAAACAATTTTGGTTTAATGTGAAAACATGACTTTATACATCATAGTGTATGATACACACTTCAGACACTTTCAAATCAAAGCTTGATAGACCCCAAGACTTTTTCTATAGTACATGAGTAGCAGTATATAAAACAATTATTACTACATGCTAAAACAGATTTCCACAGTCTTTTAATTAAGCACAATATATATAATATATATGTATATACTGTATATAGATTTGTTCAGATTAATAAGTGGACTGAGCACACACACCCAGCATTAATACACTCCAGTAACTGCCTAACAACTGTGAATTTACTGACATAGATTATTATTTTTATTTTATTTTTTTTAATCTGACAAAGCTGCAGAAAATAATGTTATAACTGTTCCTAAT
>JAAGNO010006080.1:17151-22151 GCA_033439905.1 Ceryle rudis | reverse complement strand
ACAAAGACCACTTCAAAGTTTGAAATTGCCCTGCTTTTTAAAGAACTAAACGATCTCCTAACATTTTTCAATCACTTTATTATCCCACCTACATTGTTTGGAAGTACTTGTTGCCAGGTAACAGTTTAGCAGCCATTTTCAAGGGCTGGCCATTTGTTTTGCTTGTGTAATATATAGATTTAAACACGCACACGGATGGATGGGACGTGTGCATTTTTGCATGTAGATATATATCCGATGTGTGTATGGCTGAATATCTCTGTGTAAATGTAAATACATATATATATATATGCACGTGCGTGTGTATGTGGACATGTACATATACATATATTTGAATGTTTTCAGCATCCTGTACACTTCTGGGAATTTGCACGCCGTTCTGTGGCTTGGAAGGCGCTGAGCTGACCCTCACCCAACTGAGTACCTAAACCCCGTGGAAAAGGCTGCTGCAGTACATGGAGATGGACCCGCTAAAGCTGCATCACTCCTGAGCCTTGCTGCCCTCCTCCGATAGCTCTGCTGAGCTTCCTGCTTTGACAGCTGCAGGTTCCTCCAAATTCCCAGAAGCTTCGGAGTCAACTCTGGAGCGCTTGAACCTGCGGTCAGGATACTGGCTGTTGTCAAAAGGCATGCGATGGACACAGAGAACGTGGGTCTTCAGATTTCCCTTCTGAGAGGCACTGTACGGGCAGTATCTGCACTGGAAAGGCCTGTGACCTGCGTGACAGACGAGAGTCTGGTTAGTTTTTTATTTTAAGGCTGCGGCGCCTGCAAACCTGCCCATTAAACAGCCTGACAAACCGAACGTGCCGGAGCCCCCCCCAGCAGAAGCCCCTCCTCTCCTGTTGGCTGGAGGACATCACCAAGTGCCTTCAGGAAGAACAAGAAATCTGTGCTATTCACACGATGCCTAGTTAAAGAAACTGCTTTTTAAAACTTCTCCGCTTCAGCTTGTTCCAGAGGAGCCCGCGCAGTTATTCCATCTCCCTCCTCAGCTGCCAATCCATCCCTGCAAGCCAAACTGACCCCTTGTAAATAGAGCACAATCGTGTACTTCTTTTACCCCTCCCCTTGTTAATGATCTTTTTTATTGAAGCGCAATTCGAGGATGACAATGTGCAGACCCTTAGCCTAATGAACACACTCTTGTCTTTGGGTGGGTTTCCGAGTAAAGAATCGTATGGTTTATTTTAATCGCACAGATTACATTTTAATGGAAAGGAATAATGGATGGAGATAACCAAGGCCTCAAACCTGCAATCATTTACTCCAGTGAGATTACTCCAGTGAGTAAAGATACGCAAGCACATAAGCGTTTGCTGGACCAGGGCCCGAGGTTATCACAAGCATAAAAATAAAACATCCAGGATAGATTAGAAAAGGAATGTTAATGCACAAAATCTGATAGATGCACCTCTTGTGCAAAACGAAGGCAGGAGTGAAAGATACCACTCCTCAGTGAGGCCATCGAAAAATACTCCCCCGTATTTTTCAGATTATTGTGACTTTGACTCTTCATGCTGTATCTGGTTTTGGAGGTTATGTTTCAGCAATCACATTTCAACCTATGCTGGGAAGTTGTTGATGTGTTTTACTGGAACTTTATGAGCTTTGTCTCTCAAATTAACTTAAACCAGGACCATCTGAGGTCAAATGCGCTTAGCTCGCTTTAATTTGCTCAAATAAATGAATAAATAAATGTGCCAGACCATCTACATAAAGCCAGGGTAAGTGAAAAACAATACCCTATCTCCACATTTGAAGAGCACATTTTCCTTTGCTGGCGTGGTACTACCTCGCAGGCATAAACCAGATGCTGGTGGAAAAGAGGAGGAGGACTGTGCTTCCTGCTGTGTGGGAAGGGCTTGGGACCATCTCACCTCCATTTGAGGTGGGAATTTCACAGCTAAGCAAATTGACACTTTCTGTGCACTGGTCCAATGTTACACGTACTGGAATGGGAATGCTACCATAGTCCTCCCAGCAAAGCTGGGAGCCTGGGCAACTGCTGGGTTTGACCTGATGCTGTTGCTGGCACACCAGCATGAGCACCTCTAGCAGACTAAAGTCACCTGAGCCAGCATTGGTGCTCTGGGTTGCTCAAATAACTTGCCAATTTTTACTGTACCATCCAAACTACCACTTGAAGGCTGAGTCCCCCAAAACATGCTGCTTGCTACCCAGAGGAAAGAAGCATTAAGTCCAGTCCACAGTTGCCTGAGCCCTATTCCCCAAGACTACAGGCATCTTTTCTTTCTTAAGGATGGAAAGTTCCCCTCCACCTTTTACTTTTACACGTCGAAGATTGGCAGAAGCACAACCACTCCCTGCAAGACCTCCAACATGCATAAATTGTGCCATGGTGCATGGGTCTATTTTATAGGTCTCTCCTGGGATTAAAAAAAACCAAACCAAAACAATGAAATAAAACATTTTCCTCAACAACTTTATAAGGAAAAAGAAATTAAATCTATAAGCTGCTAATCATTACAAAGTCAAATTTCAGAGGAAAATTTCATAGCAATAGGAACAGAAGAAACCTACATAGATAATGGTACAGAAATTGGATTGGGCTTTTATAGAAAAAAATTCAGCTGGAAGATATGAGGAAATAGTCAACAAAGAGATTGAAGGTGTCCCTAGTGCCTCTTAGAGTCAGTTCTAAAATCAATACAGAAGCACAGATATGCTTGAAACCTTTTGAATATAATAGTATTGAAAGCTGGAAGCACTCTCAAAACTGTGTGGGTATGAAGAAGGTCTGGAGAAAGTCTGATTTTCATTGTTTCTGGAAATCTAGAAATATTTGAAAACTCAGGGAAAAAAAAAAAATCTAAGAAAACCATTCCAACCCCTCCACTGTTTATCAGAGATGGAAAAAAAAAAAAATCGCCAGAATTCACAACTAGGTTCCGGACTCTTTCTTTCCTTCTCCTTTTTTTAAGGGACAGAAACTGGGACAAGGGCAGTTCCACCTCAACATGAGGAGAAACTTCTTTGCTGTGAGGGTGACAGAGCCTGGAACAGGCTGCCCAGAGAGGCTTGGGAGTCTCCTTCTCTGGAGACTTTCAGGACCCACCTGGATCTGTTCCTGTGTGGCATGGGCTGCCCTGGGTGACCCTGCTGGGGCAGGGGGGTTGGACTCAATGATATCCAGAGGTCCCTTCCAAACCCTACCATGCTCTGATTCTATGATTCTTCCTGAGTAATGTCTCTGGCCAGGCAGAGTTAAGGAGTCTTAAGGAGTCTATTAGGTACCCTGTTTGGGAAGGTGCCAAAATGCCTTGGCCAAAGTGGGAGAAGTGGTGTGTAAAGGGGAAGGAGACTTGCTCCATGAAGACTTGAAGGGATTTTTCCCTTTCTCCAAAAGATAAAAGCCTGCCAATGTCACACTCACTGGGATGTAAGACTCTGTACCAGCAGCACCATCTGCCTTCCAGTATTTCTAGTGTTTCATCTGACCATGTGATGACTGGTGCCCTTGCTAAGAAGTTAAGACACCCTGCTGAGTTGTGATGAATGGTACAACTTGCCCTCCAGCCTTAGTTATTCTAGTTTTACTAATGCTTTGGAAAAGCAAAAAGATATCCTGTTTGTTTGGTCCTTCTTGTGTGCTGCGATGGTCAGTGACTGGATGTACTACAGATGGCACTGAGGCTGTCAGGTAGTGGTAGGACTGGAGGGAATGGATCAAAACTAGAGGTGGGTAGATTCAAATTGGGCATTAGGAAGAAGTTCTTCACCACAAGGATGGTGAGACACTGGAACAGGTTGCCCAGAGAGGTGGTGAAAGCCACCTAGAAGTTTTGAAGGCCAAGCTGGATGGGGCTCTGAGCAACCTGCTTTAAAGGGAGGTGTCCCTGCCCATGGCAGGGGAGTTGGACCTAGATGATCTTTAAGGTGCCTTCCAACCCTATGATTCCATGATAGGATGTCCCTGGTAACTGCTCCCAGAATAGCACGCCGGGAGTGCAGACAGAGCGATGGGGCTGCAGGCACAACACACCCATCAGCCACCCTCTGAACCCTTCAAGCATCACGTAGCTCAGAAATATCCCAGTCAGCTTTAGCTAGAATTGGTACCACCAGGCAACAGTGTGAGCTCTCACCAAGCAGCTCTTAATGCTTTGCCCACAAGTAGTTACCATCAGACGGCCATCCTAATTCTTCCTTGCAAAGAACAGATTCTAAACAAGGAATCCACGAGGCACGGATGGAACTAACCACCACACACCCACCAGACTACAAGTGAACCTCTTTCTGCCCACCCCTGAACCAAGTTCAACCCCCTGCAATTCCACCCAGAGAACGTCATTTATTAATTCAATGCACTTTAATAAATCCGACAAGATAAAGTGCACCTACAAGGATTCAGTTCTGCATTGCCTCCCCCACGACTTACTTTTTCAGGCCATCAAAATTTCACATCACTGCCTCGTGAAAAGTAAGTACACAATAAGTTAATTTGTATTGTCACTGTGCAGTACAACTGTGGTAAAGAGCACATTCATTTTTAATCCAGTATGAATAATATATAAATATGTATACAGAGTGAGGGTCATAGGAAAGCAAGCGGTACATTGTTTACAGCAGAAGAGTACAAAAACTGGAGATTATTCTCACTTGCAAAGATAACAATATCTGCAATTTGCTTGTAACTAAGGGGTGAAGGAAAATGCCCATTTCTCTTAGGTACCCCATCCATTAATTTTAGCTCAAAAACTTGTTGTGGGCAGCAGGCTCTTAAAATAACCCTTCCCAGATAAGTTGGCAATAAATTTATAATGTTTTATCTAGCAGTGGTTGGTAGGTTCTTTCTTAGCAAGCTATAGTTCATATATATTTTACCCACTATATATCTTCCACCAATAAAATCATATGAAAGCCCTGGGAAGGGGGGAAGGGAGGGAGGGAGGGAGGGAGGGAGGGAGGGAGGAAGGGAGGAAGGGAGGAAGGAAGGAAGGAAGGAAGGAGGGAAGGAAGGAGGGAAGGACGGAAGG
>JAAGNO010006080.1:0-16869 GCA_033439905.1 Ceryle rudis | reverse complement strand
GGCAGCAGTGCTGAGATGACCTATGCTCATCTTCTCTAGAGTTTACTGTACCCTGGAGAGAACAAGGACTGTGGGTGGGAGGCACTTTATGGTCAGGATGAAGAACATTTCTGTGGACCAATATTTAGAAAAAAATCCCTCAATGTTTGAAACCAGCCCACTTTTTTCAAAATATATGCTGCTTCATTCAGGTAGGCTTGGAGGGCTGGGGAAGGGAAAAAAATGAACAAAAAACCAAACCAAACCAAAAGTTTGTTTTCTTTTCCTTCAAGTTTGTGATCTGATATGTAGCTCTGTGACACGTCACGTCAGCCTGCATCAATCACATCGTGTTGGGTTTCGTAACGTGGCATGACTGCTACAGCCCAACATGGTGCATCAGCTGAACTGAGTCAGAAAACACAGGTTTTTGAAAGAGACATGGATCTCACAGTCTGGGGTGTAGGACTGTTTCAAAGATAGTCCATAAAATAGTCTATTTAAAGCCTTGGTTTTAAACAAAGCCGTTGCCCGTGAGTTGTTAAGGATTCCAAGACTTGCCAAGCTTATTTTGCTTTGTCTTATCGTTAAAACTCAAAATGTATTACTGGAACACATAAAAAGTCAATGTCAACCAAGTGTCATTGGGTTACTTACTGTAATCCAAACACTGCTAATAGTTACTAATTTATTAACTTTGATATGGATCCATTATTTAAGATTAGCACAAAGGAATACACAAACAAGGAAGAGAGAGAGAGAGTGATGAATACTAAAGCCTTTTTCATTAAAAAAAAATCATTTACATGGTCAAGCTGCATTAATTCTCCACTTCTAAAAATATTTGATCAGCATCCAAATTCTATAAAAATTTTCCACAAAGAAACATCTTATTTTTGTGGTATTACAGGCACATATGTAGGGGTTTGCACTAAAATGTAAAAACGGGCATTGGACTAGTCACATGAATAAGATCAGGAATTTATTCCAGATTGTTAAAAGTGTACTAATCACAGCAAAATCATGGCTTTCTCCCAAAGCAGCAAGAAAACGGTAATTTGAAAGAAAAATGCCAATAATGCATCACACACAAGCCGTCTGTTGTCCCCACTACACCACTTTTTATTCTGTTGCATATGTGTACATATATACACACAGATACACACACAACTTAATGCATAAATTCAGGGAAAAGGCAGAAGAGCAATAAAATGATGAGCAGAAAACAAATGCTGTGCAATGTACTATAAATTATAATTAAGTCCCGAGTAAAATGTGTTTCTTAGATATGACATTTGTTCCCTTAAAATGCAAAAATGGTCATGATTATCTGACAGAATGTTTTTTCCTTAGATGGCCAACAGCTATAGCACTTATTGCGATGCGATACGGCAAACTCATGTCGGATTTCTTTGCCTGGTTTAAGAATATCCTTTCAGTAAAAATCAAAAATAAAAATAACAGCAATTACCTTTTTAAAACAAATAAATTACTTCCTCACTAAGAAATACTTGAAAAGCCTCAAAGGCTTGGATTCCTTGCAGGCAAATGTCTGTAGTTGAGATATTGGACACTGAAGATACGGACTTGACCTCCTGGGCTGCTGTAGCAATCCAAAGCAGCCAGGACCACCTCCAGCCATGACCAGGCAACTCTTGCAGAACCAGTGGCTTAGGATGGCCAGCCACTGCCTGCTGTGCCACGATGCTCGGCTCCACGATGCCACTGGTGGAACCGTCCCTGGAATCACATATATGTTGCGGTGCGAAGTCAGCAAGCTGCGTTCAAACCTCCAGTGAGCCTGGGCTTGCCCAGGAAGACCTTATTTAAATCTTTTGGGTTTTTTTTTCCTACATAAGGATGTATTTGAGGTGCAGTCATGCTTAAAAAGGTGAAGCATGCGTTGCCTCTGAAGTGCCAGCAGGCAAGGACGGCCACGTGCTTTCTGACGAGCAGGAAAGGCTTTTTGAGTGTCTCCAGTTCCCTGGCAGGTGACTACTGGGATGGATGCATGGCTTCCTCAGACCACAGCCCCTGGGTCCCAGGCTTCTTGGGGAGCACTGCCATGGGAAAGTAACTCTATTCTAGCATAATAACGAGCATTTGCAAAGGGAGAACTATTTTCATTTAAATCTTGGCTAGTGCGATATCCTTTCTTAACGTATAAATTCTCATCGATACATTTACAATCCACAGCAAACATCCCAAGTACTATATGCGTTACCCAGGAGGGCAGAATGGCTCTAAAACAGCCATTCTGATATGGAGCATAACAGTATGGATGGGAAAATGCTGAATAAATATATTTGTCCAAGAGACAATAATGGCTCTGATTGAGCCATTCCACTTTATTGGTCTCAAAATATGCATTTTATGAAACTCCCAAAATACCAGACAGATTAAAGTACATCCAATCAGGTTCATATATGTAATAAAAGTTTTAAGAAAACAATTGAAGAGTACATGTTTATTTACACACAGGTCCAGGACCAACCAAGAAGGTCTTCGGGGAAAATTACAATATTCTGTGAAGTTTCTATGTTTATTGGATTACAAAAAAAAAAGGAAATTAAATTTTAAAAACTATTTCTGTTGACCCGGAAAAGCCATAAAAACTAAAAGCCACGTCTGAGGCTTTTTTGATGATTTACTGTAGAAACCCATACAAAAAAAAAAAAAAAAAAAAGCCTAAGTGTCTGGAATTTAGGAAGGCCTGGGAATACTTTCACCTACCAAAGCTAAGGCTTTGGGTGCTGTGTTTCCCAGGGGACAAACAGGTATGACAGCCCCCCCGACCACCCTCAATCCTGCAAATAGTCTTAAGAGCAATCAGAGGAGATGCACATGATAAGGGGCACTAGACTACTTACATAAATCCCCCCTTGCATTTACAGAGCAGACACTTCCAGGGGCAGCTCAGGTCCCAGAATGTGAACTGCCATCTAGAAGAGCCTTTCTCTTGCTCTGGGTTACAGAAAAGATCTTAATTAGGGGAGGATGAGTTTTGGGTAAAGATCCAGCTCAGGGTGAAGCACGACCACCAGCTTGATCCTACCTAAATGCATTAAGGACGTTTGGGAGACTTGCCCTAGAAATACTAGGATTAATCCACACGTGAAGCCTACCACGGCAGGTTAACAACGCAGAAGGAATCCCCTGTTGGGGTTAATGGGGCATATGGCACCATCCCAAGGCCAACACCCATCCCAAAGCCACCACCTGGCACCGTGACCCTGCTGTTTTGCTGAGATGAACAACTGATCTACGGGTGCCTGCAATGGCAGGGTGGCAAATGACTGAATCACCACTGGTTGCAGAAAAGCTGGTGATTGAAAAGACCTAATCTGTAATTCATGATTTTCAAGGATTTTTACTGGAAAAAAAATAGTAAATCTCCATTCCTCAGATCAAATTAAGCCCTCAGATACCTACATGGTTTTTCTGAGATGTAATCAAAGGTGGAGTCTGCTCTTGAGTTAGTATATTATACAGTGTTTGGTGTTTCTGAATAGGGATTTCAACTTGCTGATGAGTATACTAAAGGGTTTAATGATGACAGGGAAAAAGCAAAAGTTGATGCTACACTTTGTCTTTAACACATACTATTAAAAGATTAAGCTGATTTCCTACCTTCCCCCTAAAATAAAAACACTTAAAGTAACAGTTCAATTGCGGTCTCAAAAGTTTACAATCACTAATTATCACATGCTAAATTTCCCTTTAAAAGCAATAGAAGATAAAAACAACCCCACACCACCAAGAAGCCATCCCTGATATGTAAAACAGCCAAAGGTGGATCATGGGCTGGATACTCATGATAAAGAAGCAGAAAATTCGACTGCTGTCCTTCCTACATACGCTTTTCACTAAACAAATCAGTCACAAAATTACAGGACACATGACTAATGTAACACTTGCCACCTTTGTTATATAGAGCATGGGAATTATAATCATTTGGAGGTAGGCTGAGGAACTTGCTAGCCCTCTGCAGTACACTACACCCAAGCACATTATGAATTGGCTAGTGAACTCATTGGTAGTGTAACAGAGATTTGCAGTTTCTGGGAAAACAAATATTTCCCATTTCTTGCAGAAGCATTAACAGGATTACTCAGCTCCAGACACTTAGCACAGAATTTGTTTCTTCTTCCAAAGAGTAAGCTTTTCCTGGAGGAACTTTTGATTTAGAAGGGAAGTGTCTCTTTTCTTGGGGGGAAAAAAAAAAAAAAAAAAAAAAAAAAAGGGAAAAGCATCAGCAGAAGAGCTAAAAAAAGTCCACCTAAACAATTATTAACTGTTAATGCAAACCTTATAAAAGAAAAATTCTGAAAAGCAGCTAAAGGCTTTGCTTTCTCAGGACCTGTGCACTTCAGACTGCTGCTGGCGGGTGCGCCCGCCCATCGCGGCACAGCACCCTGTGTGCAACAGCACACCAGTTTGGGTTTTGACATGACAACATGAGTTACGAGCCCGGTGCCTCAGCGGGCTCCAAATGAGGTTAGTGGGAATGCTGTCATTGATTGAGCTTGAAATGCCAGACTATCATTGTCCCATGCTTTGGGAAATTTAATTACATTTAATTTTTCATATTTATTTACTTTGGTTTATACACATAACTAGAGGACAGAGTTCTTATCAAGGGCACTAGGTACCCATTGTAAAGAATGGGACACCTCTGAATTTATAATGGAAATGGTTATGGCAATTTATAAATTCCTCTACTATAATGTCCCACTCTAAAACTCACAACAGCTTGGCTAAGAACATAAGCATTCACCTCCGGCCATGCCCCCCACCCCGTTACCCATTCTTGCTCTCCTAAAGCCCGCAGGCAAAACCGGCACATCTCTTCACCTCTGCAGCCTGGGCCCCTCAGAGGTACCCAAGCCCGGGGAGAAAGTGGGTTAGAGCCCTCTGACAGCTTTCTTTGTCTTACGCTTTGGGGATCCAGCTGGACGGCTGCTAAGGAAGTGGCTTTTGATGGTAAGTGGCAGGCTTCTTTTTACTATTAACCAACCCCGAATTCTTCTATCAAAATGACACCTTCAGAATGCCACCTTTGCCTTTACTTACATATTTCAATTAATCGCTATGTCTATTCACTCCTTTACTTGTTTTAATCACGTCAATAACATTACATTCCCATTCTAACCCCCTTGAGCAAAATATCTCAGTTTTCCTACTAGGTCATTCACAAGTTTTCGGTTTAATGTTCTGTCATATTTTTTAATTGTGTCAGTAAATATCATTTCAGGGAGCATTTAGGACTTCTGGAATAAAGCTCTCCTTGAATTTAGTGTACCTATGTTTTCCCCAGAATAAATGCTGCACTGGTGGCACTGGGATTTTAGTAAAGAGCTTGTGCAGTTCAGAGGTGCTAATGGGAAAGGCCTTGTCAGTGATGATATTTGGCTACCAAATACCCTTCATTCTGCCTAGCAACTCATAAATATAGTAGCATTTTCTTTCACTCTGGACGATCATCTTCAGCTCATTTTATTTGGGAGACTGGAATTAAAACAAACAAGCAAAACACAAAACAAACAAACAAACAAACTTACTCAGCTTTCTAAATTTTTCCTGCCCACATTCCAATGTGTCAGATCCTCAGCTGGTGTTGCCCAGGACAGCCAGGCAGCCTGCACCATGCGATGACCTGCCTCTCTATATGTAGCCAGCTAAGGATCAGGAGTCTCCTGATCAGTCCCGTGGTCAAAAATCAGCTCCATGGGAAGGGATGGAATTACCCACATGCTATAGCACCCTAAGCTAGAAGAGCTGTTTTCTACACGTTTGCTGTTACTTAGGCTAAGCGTGTTGTTCTTTCATTTCAGTTGTTGCTTTGTTACGTAACTGGAGTACTTTACGTGGTCTTTTGTCACATTATAACTTGTCATGTACTTCATGATGCTTTATCTACAGCGGCATGTTAGTAAAGTGACTGAGGAAAAAAAAAACCCAAACCAACGTAAGTACATAAATATCCCGCTCACTAATAGCTAATATTTCAAATTATCCACAAGTAGCTCACAACCCCACTAATAATTCTGCTAAAACATTACTATTATCTGTTTATGGGATTTTGTGAGTGCAGTTTGCAGAACAACTCATTATCAGCAGTGATGCAGCATTATGTGCCATCACCGCACTGAATTACCACGAGCACAGCCTGAGTGGGAACTCACAGCAACCCACCTCTCACCAGGCACATTTCCTTCATAGACGCATATATAGTTAATGTCTTTGTGAAGGAAAAAAAAAAAAAAGGGAAAAAAAAAAAGGCATATTTTTATCATATCCCACTCAGCAAATCAGAAGCTCAAACAGTAAAAATTAAAAGGCTGCAAAGAACAAATTGAACATTAACTTTGCAGGACCTCTCCCCCTGGAAAGTACTGTTGATGTTGTTGCAGGAAAAAAGTGCCTTTTTTATTAAGTCACAAAGGAAATGCCTTCTCCCCTTCTCCTTTTCTTTTCTATAAAAGGCTCTCTAAAATGAAAGGTGTCAGACTTTGCTTTTTCTTCTTGGCATGATCCAGAATGTATGGCTGAGGAATGACAGATGTCTGCAACCAGCTGCAATGAAGCATGCTAAAGTTTCAGTCTAATCCACTTATTTCACTGCAGTCACGTAAACCAAAACAAATGGGCAGTGCCTTACATTATAAAAACACAGCAGCATTACTTTGTTGCATAATGTAGCTGATACGCCATCTTTTTATCATTTTTCCTACTGCAGAAAGAATTCACCTCTTTATTAAAAACAGCCCTTGAAAGTTCTCCCATTCTGCACGCCTCTATTTTTTTCTCTTAGTGTCACAGTAGTCTTGCTATGCCCCGTGCATTACTCAATACGCCGCTATCATAAAAACACCAGCGTATTTTTCTAGGGAAATTTCTAGGGAAGGCTGCTTTGGGTTTTAGAGGTGAGGTCTGCTTCTAAAGCCCCGGGGCCTGATGCCCTGATGCAGCACGTCTGTGCTGCAAGCTTACGGTTTGAAGGGCCCCGGACTGCTCTGCATGAGGTCAAGATTAGACCTGCCGTCCAAGGGCAATGCACTTCGGCTGTAGAACAAGTGCAGCGAGCACGTACCCTTAAGGGGTAAAAACACCCATGTTGCTGCTTTTTACCACCCAAAACAGGAGTGTCGGTGGAGATGCAACTAATACCTTTGATCTACTCGACTAACCTCATTCACAAAAAAAAAAAATAAATCCATGCTTTAATGAGGAAGAACCTTTGAGGATGTGTTCACTGAAGCTCCTGAAAGCTCCCCCCCCCGCCCCAACTCTACCCTCCCTATGTCTTTATGCCAGAGGGAGTATAACCTAAGTGAACATGGCATTGCTTCCTGGGAAGGGAGACCCTGCCTCGCTCCGCCGTGTAGTGCAGCAACCTTTTGAACCCTCCCTCCTTTAATCCTTGTACGAAAAGGGAAAGGATGAGGAGTCATGTGGCTCCCTCCCTGCCAGCAGTTTCAACAGCTGGGAAGCACTCTTTCAGCGCAATTCATAAAAAAAGATGTGTTGGATTTCGCCTATGGCAGAATGGTGTACGATTTCTGGCCCTTCAGGCTAAAACAATAAATGCAAAGAAGAAAATTTGAGATTTCCCCCCTTAAACTTCCCACAACAACCTCAGCAAAACCACATGACTTGTCTTGTACAATCTCCCTGGTGTTTTCAGTGCTACTTTGGCAGGAAATCAGAATTACTGTTATATAAATTCCATCTGATGCCAGAGCTACCATCTGTGAGTAAAACTGCTTCACCTACGTCTGCCGGCAAAGCCACTCTCCCAGAGACAAGGGAGAAGGGGGAAAAAAATTTGATTAATTTGCAGAATGCTTGTGATTTGCTCATATATTATTATAACTGCTCATCAGCACATGACAAATTCCCAGCACTCTGCACAGGAACCCGTTCAGTTTCAGCAGTTTTTTTGCGTCGGCACCTGACAGACTGCAGAGCCACTAATGACTTTCAGATGCTTACAAACAGTAATTCTATCTTCAGAATAAAAAGAAAAATCCGTAGGAAGAAAAGAGTGGAGTTCGTCTATTCCATTTCCTTCCTGTATATCAACATGATTTAACTCTTCGGGGCAGCAGCGGTTCCAGGATCACAACACGGCTGCTCCTTGCCTGTAAAAGACAAAGGCTGCCAATCTCAGGGGGAAAGGTGGAAGCAAAAGCCGGTCTCCGAAGGCTTTCGCTACACCAGCTCCACAGAGAGCCAGATACAAAGCAGGTAGCCGAGGAAAAAGGCACACCTACCCTGCAGTACTGAAATAAAAAACCCCATGCTCTCTCCAGTGCTCCCAAATTCCAGATCTATTTTCCTATTTTAATACTTCTGATAACCTTTTGCATTTTCAGGGGACGCATCTGCTTCCTAACTGGGGGTGAGATGGGTTTTTTTTTTTCCCTCCCCCCTGTAAAAGTATGGTTATGCTTTCTGAAGCACTGTCTGTGTGCTTGATTGCCTGTTTTAGATTAGAGATTTTAGCAAGGAAACAAAGACTTCAGAGTGCACATCAGTCCTGCATATGAGAAACCACAGAAGGAATAAGCAATAAAATGTGATGCACCATCTGTCCACAAACAATAACCTGGATGTTCTGAAGGCTTACAAATTATTTAGCACACAACCTCACCGAATTATAGGACCCTTAAATAGAGCAATAGCCTGGGAATGAGAACCTCTTTGATGTCCTTTTGTATTTTTTTTGTGTTTTCTCCCCAACTCAGCTCCCGATTGATCGCTAACAGTTGAGGTATTTCTCAATGACTATTGGAGCAAGTTGATTTTTATTAAGTAGCTCTCCGCAGAATGTTTTGCCAGAGAGCTGAACAGTGGGGTACACGCTGCCTCTCTGGCCCTAGCCTGCTGCAAACAGATTGTTAATCAAAAGACAGTCTAAAAGAATAGTCAGTTGGGAAATTCAGTCCTAAGGGCAAAATGCTGCCCTCGGTACTCATGTGCAACTCCCACTGGCTTCCGCAGGAGCTCACGGGAACGCTCAGTGAGGAATTTGACTTTATTAAGTACTAGAAGGTTTCTGGCTGGACTCTTGCAGAACAAATCTCTAACAAAGAATCCAATTTTTTTTTTCTGTTATTACTTTTTATTTCTCTTCCCCCCCCCCCCCAATTGTATCCTGCTCCAATTAAAAATAAAATGAGATTTTTCTTAGCTGTCTTTCATGCAGAAAGCATTAGCAACTGAGCACAGTCCAGGTACTGTAAACCGGAGCATATCAAAGCCACTGGATCTCCAGACAAACCTGGCATCCCCCAGCAATGGGCACATATACCAAAACCAAGACATTCAGAGACCTGCATTTGGGACAGAGGATTTTGGTTCACCATTCTGTAACTGTGACAACATGTTAAAAAAAACCCTGAACCTAAAAATAACCTTTTTTTTTTTTTTTAATATGAAGTGAATTGCAGAATTTCTAGAGCTAGATTCTAGATTCTAGGTTGAATTTCATTCAGCCTCATCTCTACATTACAAATTCCTGAGGTTTCAGTGAACACTAGCATTTCTATTTTCCAGTTGAAGCACAGCACACCTCTAAACCCATACTCTGAAATAAATCAGAATACCTAAAAGCCACCCACTTCATTTTGAAAAGGAAGAGCTTGGATACCATTTATTAACAACCTACCCTAAATATTTCTTTTGCTTCGGTTTCCATAGGATTTTTTCTACGTGTTTTCTTAACGTAACATTTCCCACGCCAGCTCTCAGCTAACGAACATCCAGACCCACCTACCTAAGGTCTCCTTAGTGTGTCCTTTACTCCTTCGTTAGATGTCAGATCAAAATTCAAATAAAAAAAAAAGATGCTAGAAGACAGAGGACATTTTTTTTTCTTTTATGATATTCTCTTTGATATACAAGGGCCAAGAAGGAGGTAACTGTATAATTAACTTTAGATGTGCCTAATGTAACTCCATTATCATTGATGAGTCTTACGGAGAGCCACTGAGAGGAAAATGTGCCTTCTAGAGTTTCATTGTGGAGCCAGCACTATTAAAGAATATTTCAGTATTTAGGGCCTGATTCAGCAAATTACGGAAGGTTATGGATACTATAAAGCCTTCGAGTCATCCCGCAGGCTTGTGTGGGAGTACACACGCTTGCACAATACACGAGTGTAAGTTGTCTCCAAGCTGGGGCCTTGTAGCCTAAGCCTTACTTACAAAGACTCATAAAAGAGACATGAAAATTGGCTTGGGGCTAAAAGCTGGCATATTACATTGTTTCATTTCAAATCTGCGCTCCCTTTGTTATCTATTTTTTGCGTTTATTTTTACAGGATGGTTGCTCCTGGTGCGAGAGGGTGTGTTAGGGGCCACCAGCCCATCTGCACCCGCAGCGCTGTGCCAGCCACCACCCACCTGCCATCTGGGGACTCCCTTGGGCAGCAAGAGGCCAATGGCTGCTAATCAGAAAGGTGGTAGTTTTCACGTCGCTACAGGTCACCCAGAGCCGGCTGGTTGTGGCACATGTTGCGCACAGACCAATAACCGACACTTAGAGCTCTTCCCCACATCCCTAAACCCAAGCATTGCCACCCAGCAAAGGGCACAAGAGGAATATGCAGCAAATCCATGTAGGTATTAAAGGAAACACAACCAAAATTCCCATCCAATCACTTCCGTAGCAGTCAGTACACAGAGGACCAGGTGCTGCTGGGGATTTTCTTTTGAATAAAATTGTTGCAGCCCAAGGTATTGATTCATAAAGAGTTTCCATAGGCAGTGGGACACAGAGCTTCCATTTACTGTGTTTGGGTATTTTTTTTTTTTTATAGTTTAAAGCGATCCATACCTATCTCTGAAGAGCTTAAGCCAAACACAGCACGTCAGGTAGCAAAGAGGCAAACGTTCCTGCCATCAGTACCTTGCACACTGAAGACTCCAAGCCCTGCTTGCCCACAGGAGAGCCACTCAATCTCGTGTAAGCTTCATTGACTCCCATTGTCTTCCAGAGAGAAGGTTTATTTATATGAAATCAATGGCAGGCTCTGGGCTTATCAAGTAAGCTGATACCCAGTTGGGTGTCTCTGAGTATAAACCAAAATAATTTTGCAACAAAACTAACATATAGAATGGTTCTGGGAGGCCAAAAGAATTGTTTTCTGGAGAAGCCAAGCAATTCCTCGGGTTTCAACAAATAATCTGACCCAGGTAACTTTATCTACCGTTATGCTAATCAGAACCGAGAGGTCTATAAATGTACTTAAAAAGACAACTAAAAAAAAATTAATCTGGTGTTTAACTTAAAGGTCAACTCAATACATATTGAGAAGTCAACTGAAATTCTGCCATTAAATATAATCACTCCTTCTAGGGTGGTAAATACTGCGTGGAAATACCCATCAGGAGTCAAATGCTGATCTCAGGTGAACACAGGATTAGAGCTGCGCAGAGATGGAGGCGAGCAGGGCTGACCTTGCCTACAGAGCCCTTCCACTCTGAGCCTCTGGGTATCAAAACCCAGGCCACTGGAAAAGCTCCTTTAAATTCCATATAATTATATATATATATATATAAATTCTCCTTTTCTTTTTGGACTTCTTCCAGCTTTCTGGATTTCTGCTTCCAAGCATTTTTCCATAACTCTAAAGGCTAGAGAGGCACTTTCTTATAAAAAGAAAGGAGCGAGATTTGTCTACAACCATGTGGGTCCCTGTCAGGGCCCCCCCACTCCTGCTGCTCCGCTCAGTGGCAGGCGTCCATCCCGAGCTATTATTCTGCACTCGACCGTCTGCAACCCCAAAGCACCTCTCCTGTTCTTTAAGAGAAAGAAGTAAATTGAGTAGAGGCTTAACTAGCATTTTACACATGTACCAAATTAGTCTTTAAATTTTAATATATGGAAGGTACATCATAGGCAGTATCTTCTGAAATAGTGTTAAAGGTTTGAGTATCGGGGCAGGGGGAAGGCACAAAGGTCAGATTTAAATCCAGAAAGTAGCATAAAATATTTAGATAAAGCTGTTTACATACATTTTTGTATAGCATGTGGCCTGGCAGTGTCACCGTCAGTGTGGGCTCTGGAATTCATAATCCACTGTGCTATTTTTTAAAATACTTTGATTTGTTTATTAGCTGTGCTTTCCTATTTCCATGCGATATAGACATCGACAGTGAATAGACCTTTTCTAATTGAACTGATAGCTTGAAAGTGAACATGTCCTTGAATTTACACTGAAAGATAGACAGTGATTATTTATAATAAGGGATTTAGTCAACTGCCTTTTCCATTTGTACAGCAAGGACTTTATCAACAGACCATGTTTAGGTAAATAGTGCCAAATAAGATAAATTCTGTATTAAAGGACGAATGTCTCGCAGTGTCAGATGTACAAGGAAGAGACATTTGGGTGATGATATGTCCTGTAAGTATAAAAGAGAGTATTAAGATAACACTTCATGCTAGCATTCATACATCAAAGTTCGGGACTGACCTGTTTCATCCAAAGTGAAAGCGAGGATGCTCTTAATTCCTATCTAAGATTAATTTAATTCAGAAGGCATTCAGCCTTATGTCCTGTTTTGCAGCTTTATAAGAATTGCTGGATTTGCAAAATAGCACAGCTCTACGCACGTTAATAAATGGTCTGTGTTTGTCTAGCCAGAGTTGAAGCCTTTCTTTAAAAAAAAAAAAAAAAACAAAACCACACACACACACACACACACACAAAACTCTGTCTCCGTGAGCTTGCTTTGCCCACAATATTAGAGCTTAGCTATCTCCTTGCTGAAGGGCCTATTTGTCTGCTTTAAGTGAAATCACTCAATTCTCAAAAGTCAGTGGAGGACTTTGGAAGGGGGAGGGCTGGGAGAGGCCACTCCAAATAAGTTCCATTAATCAAAAGACACAGTCTAATGTAACTAATATTTTACAATTAGAGAAGACAAGATGGAACTAAAAGCCATCTATCTCTCTTACACCACATGATCATCGATTCATAATCAGAAGACTGAGAGTCGCACAAAGATGCATTTACAGGGGCTGGGGGAGGGGGCTCGGTCGGAGCCGGAGATAATGAACACGATGAGAAGGAGCGGCGCTGAAGGCTGGGGAAAGATGACAGAGTGGTTCAATGGTGACGGATGACACGAAGATGAGTACTGATACCTGACAGGCAGCGAATGATGACTGCAGTCCTTTCCCACCATTATGATCCTCAATTATCTTGGTAAGGACTAAGAGGGGGGAAGAAAAAAAAAAAAAAAGAGCCGAAGTGGCTCAGCCCATCCGTTTATTTATAAGCTGGGATAATGCTAGAGTGTGCCAGGCTGCTGGGAAAGGCCACCTTTTCACAATTGGATCAGCACTTTATAGGAGCTGTAGTTTTCATTGTCAGCGCTCATGGGCACAAGGGGAAATGGGTAAAATACAGTACTTGTCCATCTGTTTTGTAATAAAATTCCTAAATCTTCAAAGGCAGTTATTTTTTTTCTTTCACTGCCACCTTCAGGAAAAAAAAAAACCCAACAAACCAAACCAAAACCCTGGGCTAACCAAAAAAAAAAAAAAAAAAAACTCAAAGAGAAAAGAGAAAACTCGCTTCGTATTTGCACATAGAATTAGCAGGCTGAAGCCCATGCTCCCAAAATTACATGCGCAGATTTATCCAAATGTATAATACGTGGCGGGCAACGAGCCAGCATGAGCAAGAGCTGGAGCTGTGAGAAACGCAGGAGCAAAGTGAGGGGGAACTTTTAGATTCTTCATTGATTTAGGGAATTATTAATAAAAAGGAAAGAAAGTTCGCTCGAGACTGCTTTGTAGTTGCAGAAGATGCCACAGGCTAGCATTTCTATACCGAAGAATATGCCGTTCTGCTACATTATTTATTTTTAAAGACACAGATCTCCTAGCTATGTTGGTGTTGTTGCTTTTGAGAAAAAGAAAAACAAATTAAGATTAATGTTCTACACAGCTCCCGACAGCAGTAAATATTTGATCAGAACAATTCGCATTTAAATGTTGACATACTAAAAAATCATATTTTGGAAGAAATATTTCTTCACACAAACCATAACTTTTCTTTCCTGTCCCCTTCCCCGCCTTGTCCTCTTGGGGAAAAAAAAAAAAGTCAGACAATATAGCACCACATTTCCCACCCATGGGGAAAAAAGAACCACAAAACCAGGTCAAAAACAGCTCTGCCTTTTTTGTTTAAGGAAAAAAAAAAATGGAAAAAAAAAATAATCATCACATGCATTATACAGGTCACACGTGCTCTGAAATTTTGCCTGTTTTTTCCCCCTCTTGCAGCTTTACCCAAAGCAGTGGGTGCTCAGTTTAGCAACCTGTGGGGCTGGTTGCACAGCAGAGTGGTCTGCACGGGCAGAGGAGATGGGCACGGTGGGCTGCCCCCAGAGCTCTGCTCCCTGACGAGCCAGGATACAGCCACACAGAAAATGTGCCCTGCTGCACATTTTTGGGGTGGCAACAGTCTAGTCCATCACAGCACTGGGTTTACAGGGTTGTCTGCAGCACAACCTGCTAACCATGGACAGGAACAAACCAGCAAAGAACCATCTATGGCACCAGCCTCCATGTGCACAGGCAAGGATGAAGAACCGGGTGGGCAACCTGAGCTCAGCTAAGACTTGGAGAGCTGAAATCCCAGCACACCAGGCTTCCTCTGACTCCATGTACTTCCTATATACTTTTCCTGGCTCTGGGCCTGTCAGCACAGCAGGTATCTTAGGAAAAACAAGACACATTGGAAAGGAGCAGTGTCATCTGTGGCGAAAGCAAAAAGACCCCCAGTCACACACGTTCCTGTTGGCCAAGCGGCCTGTAGTAATAAGCACTAAGAACAATAAAGTTCAGCAGATGCCTGTCCTTAATGTTCAGAGTGGTGGAGATCTAGATTTTGGCTACATACATTAAATAAAATAATAGATGGGGGAAAAAAAAAAAAAACAACCACAAAAACCAAACAGTGAGAATTAACCTAAATATACTTGCAATGCCTATATCAGTGATGGCTACCTTAAAGCCCTGAGTGTGCACTGGACATACTGGGCACTGATGGGGTGAGAGTGATTCCAGTTGTCAACCTCGACGCCAAGGGAAGGTGAGGATCCATCAGGGCTCATGTCCATAGGGCTACATGAGGCACCGCTTGGTTGACAAGTGGCACGGCCCAAAGAAGTGAAACTATGTGACATATGGAGCTGCTTTTTAATGCTGGCGGCTTCCACCCTCAGTTTTGCACAGAGAATACACACTCTAGACAAGCTTTGAGAGGAACACACCGAACAAACCACAGTTGTAGAAGAAATGCAGTAGTCATCTCACAGATAGTGTGTGCGCAACGAGAAGCCTCGCTGGTACAGGACTATAAATATTCCAAGAAGCGTCTCCCAGAATTCCATTTAGGAATTCTAATTATGAACAAATGTCCTTAATCTGCCCACTTCATACGTCCGAGATTTAAGACAGGTTGAGTCTATGATCATCACCTTAATTAGCCCAAACAAAAGCTCCAGATGTGAGAAGCATGGTTCTAATGCAGGGGTCTTAATAGCAATTGATCAAATATCGTATAGCTAGAAGTGGTTTTCATAAATAACATATCCTCAGAAGTGATGATAACTGACACACTCTAAAATGCATTTTGTCAGTGATGTTTTGCAAGAGCACGTGCCTCGCTGGCGTGCGAGTTGGACCCATCTCCCTGTAACGTTATTTCAGCATTTGTGGCAAAACAACTCTACCGCCGTCAGTGGATTCACAATTGTGTAAAATTGGACTATCATAGTGATTAATTGGGCTAACTTAATCTGTACATGCAAATTAAGTAATTGCACTCACAAATATCTAATTTAGCATGTGCATGCAATAGTTTAATTTGCACATACAATCATACTCTTTGGGTAAATGAGGTACACAATTATGAATGGGGTTTTTCTGCTCTTGTCTACATGTGTAAATTATCTGGACAAAAAAAAAAAAAAACATCAAAATCATTATTAATATTAAATCCAAAGAACCAAATATTTCTTTTATCTGTCAGTATCGCTTCTGTTTTCCAAACAGCTGTCAGGATAAACTATGTGTGATTGTGAATTAGAAGTCAGACAAATAAAAAGGCTAAAAAAGAAAAGAAAAAATAATAATCTTACAAATAAAATTTAGTTGGTTTTGCTTGAATACAATTCCAGCAAGCATGAGCACTGGAATTCTGCTTGACCAAGCACTACAAAACTGAAGCTTTAAACTAAATTTTGAAAACTCTTCAGAAAAGGATTCGATTATTATTATAGTAAAAGATTTAGTTATTAAGATTCTGTTATCAACTGAAAATTAAGATGCTGGGGTTTATTCTGGACCACAAGGGCAATGCAATGGCTGCCATTCAACACGCAGCAGCAACACAAACTAAAGTTTCCTTTTTTATTCTCCCGACAGCTTTTTTAAGCAGTGGGAAAGAAATATTACCACCTGAAAGCTGCATTTCACAGTTTCATATAAAATTAACCAGGAATTAGCTTCAAATCGAGAAGGGGTGGGGGGTGTGATAAATAAATAAATAAATCAAATAGCAGGGCTATAAGCAGAGCCAAAATTAATCAGGAATTAGCTTCAAATCGAGAAGGGAGGGGAATAAATAAATAAATAAAGAAAGAAAGAAAGAAAATAGCTGGGCTATAAGCAGAGGCCTAATTACACAATAAGTGGCAAACTCAGAAATAATTATATAGCCGGGCACTCCGCTAAAAATCTATCAAACGCCTCATTAAAATGCAGATTACTGGCGGCTTATTACGCGTTCGCTCGGCAGTTGGACGAAAAGAAGAAAAATATATTATTTACGCTTATCTATATATTTTATCTATATATACGCAT
>JAAGNO010006079.1:0-10225 GCA_033439905.1 Ceryle rudis | reverse complement strand
TATTGCTGTGGGGCTGAGTCTAGATCTCAGAACTCTAAACCTTCAGGCCTCTGTCCATTCTGCCTTTGATCCCAACCGGTGTGTTCCTGAATCCGGTAGCAGAATCCAGCTCCTGAACACAGCTCCCATCTGCTGCAGGGCCCAGCCTGGGACCCCCAGTGCCTGCTTCACAGCGCCAGTGGTGATGGTGATGTAATGACCACCAGGGAGGTTGGGTTCCATACTGGTTTTGTATATATTTGTACATATTCTACTTATTATTATTCTCATTAAAGCTGTTCTAGTTCCCTTTTCTAATCACTCAGTCTCTATCCCTTATTCCCTTGGGGGAGGGAGGGGGTTTAACAGAGAGTGTCTGTTATAGGTCTAAGGGGGCTGCCCTGACCCTAAACCATGACACCTCCCTGCAAGAACCACATCCCCTCGGGACACCCTACTCTTCAGCTTCCCAGGCACTAAACTCATATAGCTCTTAAAGAAAGATGCTGCAGGTGCTCAGGGCAGGCTCTGCCAGCCCCAGGGCACACCCAGAAGCTCCCAAAAGCTGGAGGTACCTGGCTGGGTGCATTTATAGCAGCTGGGGTGGGGTGGCTGTGGGAGCAGGTGCTGCAGGGAAACCCCTCAGCCCCCGTAAGTCCTTTCAGGCTGATCATTTGCAGGCCCTTTCTGTGTTTGATTTCTAAATGGGGAGTGCAGACTCCTGGGAAAAAGAAAGTCAAGGAGGAAACCTAAAGTCCCTCATCTCTGGAAGAGGTTGTCTCCATGTTTCTTCATCCCCTGCCTGCGGCATCGGAGTTAGATGGATATCCCATCCTCCGCGTGATGACACGAGAAAAAACTCCACTTCTGGGCAACAAATCGGCCCCATGAAAGGCAAAGGAAAAGGGGGAAACATGTGGAAATGGGTCTATTAGCCCAGCCTGAGCTCAGTAAAGGATCTATGAATAAAATATGAAAAGCACGAATTTTAATGGCTCATAAACATTTAATCCCCCTATGCAGAACATACATATTTTTATATCCAGACGTATGGGCTGCAGAGCCCTCTATTTATGGCAGCTCAGTCTGGGTAAGCAACCGGCTGCTGGGCGAATGCAAATGGCTGGGGATGGGCCCGCTCAGCCTCTTCCCCTGCTTGGCCTTCCCCAGAGCCCAGCGGTGCGTGGGTGAGGACGTTTGCCTGTCCCCGTGCCCCTGCCTGCCCCACGGGATGCTGCCGGGGTGAGGGCTTGCATGGCACCAGGGAACATCCTCGGGGACACGGTCACAGTGCTGGCCCTCACCTCGCTGCAATGGGGACAGCTCTGTCTGTTGGGATCTGCATCACCTGGGGCACAGAGAGAGGGTTTCATCCTGCCACTCTCCCACCCGTGTGGGGATGACCCCTTGTGTCGCTGCCAGGGGATGATGCTGCTGCCTTCCCTGGCTTCTGCTGGATTTACTCCGGGGCAGATGGCAGATGCTGGACTCAGGAGTATGATAAAGGTGATAAATGCAGAAAAGGAGAGGAAAAAAGCAAGATGGTCCCAGTTTTGGGTGCCGGATTGTGAGGGAGCCCTAGTGTGATGCTGCCTGGCCCCAGTTACAGCTCTGTCTCCTCAGCGGAATTTGCATTTCTCTGCAAAGATGATTTCCACTGCAATAACTTTGCTCCCATCAGGAGGCAGCCTGGTGTCAGAGCCGTCTTTACAGCCCGCTGAAAATGCCTTTTCTGTGCCTGCTCCTTCCCGTCCTTTCTCTTTTGCCCTTTATTTCCTGTCTTGCAGGAAAAGGAGAGAAAATCCCCAGCAGATTTGCTGTTTATAGAGTCGTGTTCAACACGAGCAAATCAATACAACAAACTGTACAGTATGATTCCGGGCCTTGAATAAACAAGGTCCCAGGCAATTTAGCCAGGTGCCTGTCATGTTCAGGTATCCTCCAGATCACAGCTGAAAGGAAACCAAAATGTCTCTTTGCAGGAGTTAATTACAGCTCTAAATTTCTCTTCTCTCTTCACCACCAGCGCTGTATCGTGGGGCTTTGGGTCACAGGCAATTTCAGCTGGGCTGGAAGAGACAACATGCAGCTTGTGTGCCAGACAGTGAGTTCTGGGGACATCAGTGGGGACACAGAGGTGAAGACAGGGGGAATGAGGCAGGACTGAGCCTGGCTGGGCTCTGGAGACAGTTCAGGGGGAGCAGTGGAGCACCTGGGGTCCTGAGCTGGGTGCTGCCCTGAGCTGCTTTGTCATCTGCACCCAAATCTCTCACTGGCTTTACCTTTCTGTGCCCAAATCTCTCCATGCTCCTTGAGCACTTTGAGACCTGGGGTGACTGAAGCTGGGGTGGGAGTTGGGGTGGGGACTGCTACAATTCATCATATGCAAAGATGGTTGAACCCGGGCTTTTGATACAGGCACCTGCCAGAGTCAGATTCTGCTTCTTTGAAGTCAGTCCCCACCAAAGGCTCCTGCAGAGATGTTGTTGGTGGTTTCACGCTTGCAGTGGACTCAAGGCCACGCGCTGGCTTTGCTCCAGCCCCACATGCTGTACAAGCCAGCAATCAATGCAATGGCTACAACCGTGAATTACACCAACGACAGGGGATTTTCATTAAATGGGAGGAATTCTCACCACTCACCAGCTTATAACAGGCAAAAGCAGCTTTTAAATGCCTCTTGGTCTGATCTCCAACAGGAGTGGTGCCCATGGAAGCGGATCCATCAACATCCTTCAGGACCGGTGCTGGGCATGTCACCTTGTGACTGCAAGTGTCCCTTCATTAAAGTTTCTGAAGCGCTTTGAGATCCACGAATGAAGGGTGCTGTAAAGAGGCAAAGTGTTACTCAATCCACAGACAAGCCATCAATCATCGGGCCTGACTGTTGCAATATCATATTTCTCATTGATGGAATTAGCAACGCCGAGCTCCCAGCCCGATCAATAGCCTTAAGAATTCCATCAAGGTCATGTCAGCTTTCATTTCCCTCGACATGTTTTCGAAAAGAAACTCATTTCTAAAATCAAGAAGTAAAGGCGTTGCCTACATCTGGCACAGCTCCTGCTCCAAGGTGAGGCCTGGGCCAGTACCGGGCGGTGGGACTCGCAGCAGCCTTGCAGGAGGCATCTCACCACCCATCGGATGCAGACACCTGGCTGAGTGCGGGTACCACAGCCGGGCGTCCTCTGCTGCCTACACGCCAGAGCAGTGTTTAGACTGGCTTAGAAATGGCTTTGATGGACAGACAGCTAATGACTGCCCAGTTAATCCAACACCCTTCTAATGCCCCTTCCTGCGGGACAGCCTCTGTTGGCCCTCACAATGTATTTCCATCCCAAATGCACCCAGATTTCCAGATTCTCCTCACTAGTAAATCCTTCTCTCGCTTCTCCTGCTGCCCTTCTGCTGGGAAGGACGAGCTGTTCTCCAGCTGCGGGGCAAGTCCTGGCCCTCTGCATCCCACCGACCGCTACTTTCCCTTGTGCCAGAGCCTCGGGGCCACCGCTGAGCCGCAGTGACCAGCACCATGCTCGGGACAGTAGCTTTTCTCCGGGGAAGGGGACAGGCCAGTTGAGAGCAGCTATCGGCAGAGAGGCTATTATGGAAACACAGAACTATCAGATGAAATGGTCATTACATTTCAAAGCTACAAACAGCAGCTGGAAGCAGCTCAAGCCTCAGAGGTCTGATGCCTCAAAAGAGTCTCTGTATTTACCAGTCACACTTCAAATTGCTGTCTGAACCAAAGGATGTGATTGCAGTTTAAAAATGGAATTACTGTCTGTTAAGAGTATGCTGGGAAGTTAATAGAGACCTGCTTACTGGGGTTTTGGAAACATGTTCCACTAAAATCTCTCTGCAGGCGCTTTGCAGGTGACAGCCACAGGTTTACTGCAGGTGCAGTCGTAGGTGAGCAATAGGGGTGCAATAAAACTACTAATAATAGGGGTGCAATAATATCAATAGTAGGGGGGCACTAATGACCGGGGTGCAATGGGAGAGCCCCTTCCTCATGGCACACAGGCAGGCAGTGGCCTTGGGCTGGCAGCCCCAGGAGGGAAAACAGCTGGGTGCTGGGGACAGAAACCCATCCCAAGAGAGACGCAGCCCCCCCCGGCTCATTGAAAAAGGCAAATGGTTGCCCCCAGGTTTTCTGGCCCAATGGTGGGATTAGGGAGGAGAATGAGCAGCTCAGTCTGTAGGCAGCAGCTTTGGCTCTGGTTCTGGAGGGACTCGGGGTGGCAGGAGGCCTCTTAAAGGCTGTTCTGTGCTCTGCTGACGATCCTAATCCTCCCTTGCATTGGGGTCCTGCCATTGTCTGGGTTTTACAGGCCCCGAATCTGTGCTCAGATCTTTCCGTGTGTATTATTAATCCCGTGTCTCCCTTTCTGTGGAGATGGATTTAATGAGGGTAATTACGATTTGCAAGAGAAAAACCGCTCAAGCTGCAAAGAGTGGCAGCAATTCCCCTTTTTCTCTCTCGGCAACAGTAACTCTCAAGGCACCAAGAAATCCCCAAGTTCCTGGCTTAGGTGGAAAACAAGGTCCTGCAGCTCTGCTCCTGCAAGGAGGCCCCTGTTCCTGCTGCTAAACCTGCTGCCCCAGTCTCTGTCTGCTGGGAGAAGTGATCCTCATCATGTCGTTAAAGCAAGCTGCCATGGTAGCACCTGCTAATGGGGTGGAAGCAGCTCCCTGGAGCCAGCACCCCGCTGCCGATAGTCCCAGGAACCTGCTGTAGCCCACCGAGACCCCGAGCCCACCCTGAAATACCCTTGGAAGCAACAAAATCCTAATGTGGAGCCTTTCTGCCCCAGCCTGGTCCTTGCAAGCATCCCGCTGGCTGCTGAGAAATGGAAGGACCGAGGGCACTTACCGATGGGTCATCTCCTGCAGCATCCAGATCCTGTTTATTTCAAGTCAATATTTTTCTCTTTGTAGTTTGTGAAACAATTAATGCTTTGCATTAACTCCCATTCCCTCTGTCTTATTTATTTATTTACTGCCCTCATTGTATTAAACCTTGGATGTATCAGCTGCAAAGCCTGTATTTCAGACAGATAATGGCCAAAGGTGCTTGGGGAGGGCACTCTGGGATGTGTAAAACTAATTTTTGTCTAAGGCTTTGGCTCAAGGTGGAGACAGATTTTCATGGCTCGCCTCAACGTGAAGGGATTTGCATGTACATAAATAGTCATGCAAACTCAGTGCTTGTAGTGCCTGTGTCTGCGCCGCTGCGCGTTGGTCTGGGCGAGGCGAGTCAAAATCGAAACACCCCGTGTCAACAGCATTGTAAGAAAGGAGGAATATAATACTTCCCATAAAAATCCATCTTCCCATAAAGATGGATTGAAAGGTGCTCTGCTCCTCCTGGGATAAACTCCCTCCCTATCTCTAGAGAGCAGGCACAGGGTTTCATGGCACCGTAAATCCAGCTTCAGGGCTTCTCGCACCAGATAAAAAGCCTCTGTGGCTATATGACATAACACACTGATCCAGTATAAATTCACTCTGCCAGTTCCTATTTGCTCAGGCAGTTTTGATAGGCTGTGTCTGGGTGACAGCTTTATGCTAGATCAGGTATCATCCATCCTCCTGCAAGCTGCAGAAAACTGGACTAAATTTCTTATTGTCTGCTGGGGGCAGCTCCGTGTGTGTTGTGCTGATCCGGCTCTCGGCCGCGCGGCTTTGCCACCCAGTGTTGCACGTACCCAGTACCAGGGATGTAGCGTCACTGAATCTCATCTACTGACCTCCTTCCAGGGAAGAAAAGGAGAAACGGAGTATTTTTAGTTTGCAACAAGAGTTTTCTACCTTGCTCGCTTTTCCTCCGCCCCAGCTCTCAGATGTGGCAAGCATGGATTAAGCAAACCCCTCCTCTTCTGTCTCTGCTGCTACAGCCTCCGCTCCCCATGGAAGGCTGAGGGAACTGGGGCTGTTTAGTCTTGAGAAGACTGAGAGGGGACCTTATTGATGTCTATAAACAAGGGTGGGTGTCAAATGGAAGGAGCCAATCTCTTTACAGTTGTGCCCAGCAATAGGACAAGGAACAATGGGTATAAACTTGAGCATAGAAGGTTCCACCTCAACATGAGGAGGAAATTCTTCCCTGTGAGGGTGACAGAGGCTGGCCCGGGCTGCCCAGAGAGGTTGTGGAGTCTCCTGCTCTGGAGGCTTTCTAAACCCACCTGGATCTGTTCCTGTGTGACCTGCCCTGGGTCATCCTGCTTTGGCAGGGAGGTTGGACTTGATGACCTCCAGAGGTCCCTTCCAACCCCACCACTCTGTGACTCTATGATCCCCCTGCCCTGGGAAGGCACAACAGTCTGAGCCAAAGCCCTCTGGGGGCTGTTTGATACCCCTCATAGCAGGTCACTGAACAGGAGGAAAACACCCCTCTCCTTTCTAATGTAGCCCTTGTCAGAAAAGTATACAAAAGGAGAGAGTTGTGGAGTCCATTCTTATGCATATGAACAGCTCGAGTATTGATCTTGTTCTACTTTACCTTTCCCCACCTGCTTACACCACTTCCTCAGGTACCTGCAAAATCCAAACGCTGGGAGGGAGAGTGAGCCAGGAAACGAACGGCTGCTTCCTAAAGCCGTGGGGTTTTCAGTGGACTTTGGTGAGGAGCATTAATTCTTAACGTCTTCCTCTTACAAAAGTAGCCGAGAACATCATAACCTTGTCTGGGCAAGAGCTGCAAGCCTTGATGCACCGGAAAACATGGTGCTTCATGAGCTCAGCAAACCGAGGGGCTCTGCGTGCTCTGCCCTGGAGCTGTCACAGCCAGGAGGGGTCTGGGCAGGGTATGGGCAACAATGCTGAGGGCTGATGTCGGCAAACATGGGGCAACCTTGTTTGAAAAGGCAGCAAAGAGCAAAATCCTTGGCAACATTGGCATCGGGGGGTGGGATGTGTGTGTGTAAGACTGACACAGGGCACACGCGTGCGCATGGGTGATGAGCGGATCTGCCGCCGGGACTGGGAGCTGTGGGGATGGCCACCCCCTGCCCAAGTGAATGGTGCCCCGTGGAGCGGGGTCTGGGCCTCCTGCTGAGGACAATGCAGCTTTCCCCACCCACGTTGCAGCTCCGTTCAGTCCCCACACTGGGGTGTGCACATTAATGCTGAGCGTATCCTAAAATAAATGCACTCGCGGCCTCTATCTCGGCACGTTCTTCGCACTCCCACGTCTGCCGAGATTCAGGACCCAGGTCTGCTCAGCCGTAACGAGCTGCGGGGTGTTTTAAACTATTTCCTTCCCTTTGCAAATCCTCCTCCTATTTTCTAATACACTGAACTATGAAATTAGGAGCCTGCGTGGCAGGCACATGAGCCCTTGTCGCCAGGATCTTTCCCAAGTGACAGGAGATGTTTGGCAAAATTCAGAACCAGAAGAACACTCACAACTGCATTTTTTAACTCGGTAAACAAAGATTGCCAGCTCCTTCCTAAAATTGCTGTATTTTCACATTCCCTTTCAAACCCAAGCTGCGTATGCCCCGTGCCTATGGCTGGGCTGGTGACTTGCCCTTGTGCAGGGTCCCCAGAGCTGCCCACGCAGTCTCCAGGGTATATTTTGCTTCCCACCACAACACAGAGTGAAAGGAAATCAAACTGGGCTGATGGAGCTTATAATAGTGGGTTAGGGAATGAGGGAATTGTGAACGTACGCCTCCCTGGAAGTCTGCATCAGTAGGGTCCCAACATTTAAATCTCTTCTGCTTCAGGGACTTTAATGAGCTAAGGATGAGGGTTAAACCTCAAGCTCTTCAAAGCTCAAGACATGAGCTCCTGCTCTTTGCCCAAAGGAGTAATGTCATCTCCTGGCTCCTGGGGAGGCAAAACCAGCAATTAGTTGTTTGCTGGGACCATGGTCTGGAGGATGGGGCAAAAACCTCTGTGTTTGCACCCCAGGGTCTGTTTTGGTGCTCTTTTCAGTCCAGTTTCATGCACCACAGTTAAGTAATGTTCCCTGAGCCCCAGAGAGGGGTCCGGGACACCCTGGGCTCCCCCAGCCCAGCTGGGCTCTCTCTCAGCATAATCCACGCCTGAGCTTTTCACTTTTGACAGAAACCAGCTCATAGTGGACAAAAGGATGCAGCTGAAACTCTTAGAAGGAGCCAAAATAAATGAATCTATAAATATCTTTGTCCCTAACTATTCATCTCGCCGTTGCAGATGTTCTTTGACATTAGAAATCCCCTTGGCCCTTTTTAGCTTGTACATATTTAATGGGAAATTAGGTCTTAAATCCTCCATCTCCTCGCCGGCTGCAGGGGCGCTCGCTGAGGTTAGGCAAAGCTTTGGCCCAAGGCCAAGTGCAAGCTCAGGACTCAGCATTTCTGCGGTGAATCCGGGCGCTGGCACCTTCCTTTGGGAATCCGGGCTCTGTTTTTTCCTCACCCTTGCCCTAGCCAGAGGCCGTAAGGAGCCAGCACTGCCTGATCCAGACTTGGTACCCAGGCTGGGAGGACGGGGCTTCATCTGCTCCATCTCCCCTCGTGTTCACCAGCCCTAAATATCTGTCAGAAACGTATAATGTGGTAATTATTTCCCTTCCATTAGCCCCGGCTGCAGCTCACCAGGAGGATCCCCAGCCACAAGCAGATGCTGTCGCTCAGCTTTCCCAGCTTTCCTCCTTTTTTTTCCAGCTTCGAGACCTGGAGAGCAGCTGCCCAGTTGGATTCGTTTACTCAGAGCCACGCGGTGGCCAAGGTGAACTGGAGCCCGCCAGAAACATTTAGCTAATTACTGCGGCGCCATCAACGTCGAGCTGAGGTTTGTACCTACAGCAGAGGTTCTTTCTGGTATGCAAACAGGAATTAGCTGTGAGGGCCCTGGAACAGCAATTAAAGCGCAACCTAAACTGGAGGCAACGTGTGAGCCACAGGGAATTAAGGTGCATGTGGAGAATCAGCTACTTGAGCAGATTTTGTGGGTGCTTTCAGGGAGGAAGTTGATGTCCCCAGTGTGGCCCAGAGGGACTCTCTGAGGTCCCTCAGAGGAACCAGGCCACCCAAACATCCTCCTCCCCAGCATGTCCCTCTGTAAATCTGCTCTGCAGGGAAAGATTTCACCGCCTCTGCCTTCATTACAGGTCAGGCTTTCCCAGCCGCTGTCTCGTGGCTGAGGAGGACCCTGAATCAACATGTGATTTATGGAGCTGAGTAGGAAAGGGAGGGTTTTTCTGGCTTGCTTTTTTGGCTCAGTTCAGGGAATTCTGCAGCCAGTTTGGCTCCTAAATTGGGCAATAAACCAGACCCCTCTGTGAGCCCTGCTTTGCCCCATCCCTGGTCTTTACTGGGTGCTGGAGTGGGCTTAGCACAGGAGCAGCTGGAGCATCTCTAAGCCCAGTGACGGGTGCGTGGAGACCCACACATCACAGGGTTGCTGCACAGCCCTTCCGTGGGGACATCCCCAGGTGACTTCCCCTGGTGAGATGTTATCACCAGGTTCCAGTATTTTAAGGGCTGGGTATGAAGAGGAGGGAGACTCCCTTTTTACAAGCGGTCACATGGGAAGGACAAGGGGTGATGGGTGCAAGTTAATCCTGGGGAGATTCTGATCACACAGGAGGAAAATTTCCCTCAACAAGAACAATCAGCTGCTGCACTTATCTCCCCAGGGATGTGGTGGAGTCCCCAGCTTTTGAGATCTGGCTGGATAGGGTGTGGGGCCACCTTGTCCCAGACTGGGCTTTTCCCAAGGAAGGTTGGACCAGCTCATCCTTGAGGTCCCTTCCACTCTCCTACTCTATGGTGCTATGGAATGGCTCAGCAGCTTGCAAACCTCTGCTTCTCCAGAGCAGAGAGGAGAGTAGGGGGGAGTAAACCCCAGGCCCTGTCCCCCAGACCTCAAGGTGAGCTTGAGGCAGATGTTACCTGCTACCTGCTCCAGCCTTCCTCCTGAGGATGACAGCACACAGACAGCAATGCCAGCAGCACCTCATCTCTTGGCTCCAGTCCCACAAGCAAAACTTTTCCCCACCACCAAGATGGCCCCTTTTTCTAAGTCTGGAGGCAGGAACAGCAGCTCATCCCCCTCCCCACATGAAAGCCGTAAACTATTTTCCTTTTAAAGCATCACTAACGAGCATCGATTGGGCTCAGCTCCCTCCCTGCCCAGCCAGCACCGCTGCCAAAGGGCTGCGGGAAGATGGATCCGCAGCGCCCGCCCGCACCGCTCCCCAGAGCCCTGCTCCGTCTCTTTGCTCAAAACCAAAAAGGTTTCTTCAGCAGCT
>JAAGNO010006078.1:11118-60491 GCA_033439905.1 Ceryle rudis | reverse complement strand
GGGTGTCGGGGCGTGTGGGGGGTCGCTGTCGTGGGGTTGGGGGGGCGAGGGGATCGTATGGAAATAAATTGGGTCCTGAGTGCAGTCTTTGGGCATTTCTCAGAACTGATCTCCCTCCTGTTCTGTGCTTCCCTTCCACAGACCATCTTTGAGTCAGGTGAACAATGTGTACCCTGCATATAAACACCATCTTTTCTAACAGAAAGGCAGCATTTCCTCCGGTAACAATTTTTTTTCCAATCTATCTTGGTTTTCAATTTCTCTTGCTCTCCTGCCCCAAAAGCAAAACACATTTGTTACTGCACAGGCAAAAACCAGCAGCCAGCACAGCAGCTGTACGGCCGCAGGCACCTTGGCCTTTGCAGCATCCCCCAGTCAGCAAACTTCACTCTTCACTCAGTGTTTGCCGAGGTCCCGTCGCCCACAGAGGGCACTACTCGTAAATATAACCGAGCAAAGGCGCTGCCACTTCGTGTCACACCGGCACTCAGAAGGCTGAGCGTTCCACCCCGAGCAAAGCCAAACTCTTCATGCATATTGTTACTGCCATCTCTAAGAAGAAAGGGAGCAGCAGGCTGATGCCACGCAAAAGAAGACATTCTCAAAGCACACACTGTGCATTCGTACTCGTGCTGAGACGCCAGGCGAGGGAGGCTTCCCACTCTGTATCGCAGCGGAACGCCTCTAGCCCCTGAGAGCTGAAACACATCAGTTCAGTGACAGAAGGAAAGAGAACGGTACCTCAAAGGGTGTTTGATATTTCAGTATGCAACCATGCATGTCACTTTGTCTTGGGCAACGATTAGGAGAGACATGCTCTTTCTCTGTCCACAACATCTGGACTATAGGCATTCCTTGTTATACACTTAAATGTTAAAGACAAGTTTCCATTTAGCCCCTTTTCTACTGCAGCCAGTAGAATGTATTTCTAACGTCTCCAGTTCAGGGATAAGGAGATAAAAGCTTTAAAATATCAGAGACACTGACCTCACTGAAAGGAATTTTACCACTAGACTTCCTTAGGTGTCAGAATTTTAACCTGTATTTCTAAGAAAGGACCCAGATCTAGTTTGCCGAGCCTGCTTTTACATGTGCAAACAGAGAGGCAGGTCCAGGTTTATGCAAACACCTACCAACAGACTAAAAATCTACGGCCTTCTCACTCGCCTACCTCGTTTTAAGTGATGCAAAAATCCCAGCTATGTGCAGTGTATGGCACACAGAACAGTGCGGACAAACAGGGAGGAAAAACATCTGCCCACCTTGTATCCCACTTCAGTGCTGCCTCCATTGCTTGGCATGCTCCAAGGGGACATGCAGGAATGTTCTCAAGGAGGACAGCTTACGGGACAGTAAATCAAAGTACTTTGTGCTGCCAGTCCATTGAGGAAAATTGCTGAGCTGTTGCTTCTTTCAATACCAGACCCGTAAGTGAAGCTGAAATGAAGTTCCACTCTTCATTCAGTCCTCTCTCCTAAGCTCACCTCAACTTCTAGCTTAGTTTTAATGCAGCTGAGTGTGCTGTAAAATAGCAGCCAGAATTTGCCTTCAGTTCAAGGGGGTGTTGGTGTCTTTCTGGTATTCCTGTATTTCAAATATAATCTTTGTCAACTGAGTACAATCATCTTTTTCATTTTCTCCGATACTCCCATAGTTTTCTCTTATCTCTTATACTATTGTTCTTGTTTTTAGAATCTCTGTAGAAGCTTCAGCTCGTCAGCTTTTTGCAGCACAAGGAACCTGGAGAGGGATTAGAAACTAGTGACACACTGGTAATCACAATCATGTATTTTAATCACCAAAGCACACCCTCAAATTATAGTATTCCGAGTAGACACCAAGTGATGCAAGGCCAGTACTCAAGTCCTCAACACCAAGATTTTATAACCTGAATTTCTACTTTGGCTCTTAAGAGTTATATACTCCTGTGCAAAGTAGATTCCTACTACTAGCATGAGTGTCCTCTAAACAGTAGCAGATTTTTGCAGTCTTCCTGTAAAACCAAATTATCTCCCCCTGAGAAGGAGAAAAGTGAGGAAAGAGTACAATGGATTGAGAAAGGTCTTACCAAAGCTAACAGCCTATTTTACAGCGATTTAAATCCACTCTATGCTAGCTTTGCAGGACTGCCGTGCTTGGCTGGGTAAGATGCCTACTCCACAGTAATGCAGCACAGCAAAGATATTTAGGCAATTTTCTTTTTTTCCCCCCACCAGCTTTAAGACCAATTCAACCAGCAAGATTCCCTGCAAATGCAACATTTCAAAAAGACCATTTCCATTTTAACTCACGTAACATATCACATTAAATCCACATGACCCGTTCTCATTGAAGCCCAGGGTTCCTGTTTGCAGGGAGAGGTTCAGGCTGAGAAGATGGTGTGACAGGAGGAGTTTGCTCACTGGCCCTGATTAATTCATCACATTGTAGAAACTACAATAGAAGTTGATGGCATTAGAGGTAAGCAAGTTCTACGTATATGAAACACTAGAAAAGAAACCCCACTGGTAGTATCTGGCATCTCTTAAGGTACAGTTTGGGAAGGGCTGCAGACCAGGGCATGGGCTGCACAGGCAGATCTCAAGGCACAGAGCAGCAAATACAAACACACAATCCCCTCTGAGTGCATTTATTTTCCAAAGCATGTGCTAAAGCCAACCTGCTGGAAACATTTGCCTTCTGCAGGCTTGCTGAAGCCCAGAGTTGATGCACGTTAGGCTGGCTCTGCCAGCGCTCGTAGCAATTCGTTCCAGTTTCTGGGAGGTAAATGCAGACTGGCTTCAGCCCATGGGATCCAAAGCCCCCATCCTCCCTGGGGATGTGCCCTGGTTCCCTCCGCACGGAACAGGGATGGCACAGCCACACAGACCTCGAGGGAAATGTCAGATGCCCAAGATGCAAGTGAGGCTGGCGCCACAAGGAGAACACCCTCACCAGGGCAAATAAGAATTGGCCAAGTTAAGAACAAAGCTGCCACAAAAATGACCCACAGACTTGAACATCTCCCCTCACAAGTGTGAGGGATCTCAGACCCATCACCTGCTTTCACATTAGATGTTTGTAATTCATAATGCCAGGTGGTGACACAAAGCAATTTGTTTATTCAGATCAACTTTTTATTCCCATCTTGCTTTCAAAATAAATTACCAAATAAGCTCTTCCATGAACTACGTTCTAAATCCTGAGGTGGTCACAGGACAAAAACTTCACATCAGAGAAAAGGAAAAAAAGTAATAAAACAATTCAAACATTTTTTTTGGAACTTGTTTTGGCTTTAACTATTTATTTCTTCCCAGAATTTTAGGATTCTGAAAAAAATCTCAATCTGACACAAAAAATCAGAATGCAGTAAACAGCAGACTCTTTGCTCCATCGCACACCAGTTAAAGGATCCTAAAGCAATACCAATAAACAAGAGGATTGCTTCTACAGAATCCTGACAAAAACATTCCTGGGAAACAGTCATTTAAAATAATGTTTTAGTTGGTTTTGATGTGTCGTACCAGTCTGTTTTATTGGAGTAAGTGGATTTAAAAAAAAATGAAATAAAAATAAAACCTGGCACAGCATTTTGCAGCAGGTTATCACAATGCACAATAAGCTCTTAGAAATTAAGCCTCAAAACATCCCTGTAAGCCAAGGACTTCACAAGCAGGGAAACTTGCATCAACAGGCTAAGTCACACGTCAAGATCATGTAAGGATTCAGTCTTGACTCTTGTGATGAGGATACCACATCACGCTGTTTTGTAGAGAATGATTTATTACACCTATGATCATTACTGTTCATGTTTCATATTAGTGTTATCCTGCTGGAAAGTAACCAGTAAGGCAGGATGTTTTAAATTAGAACAGTCTGATCTATTACAACCCTTTTTCAGATTTTACCCATAACTGCAAGCTTTAAAACACTAAACCTGCACGGCTCCTTGGTTATTTTGATACCAAACTGGAAGTGGCTGCATCACGCTGAAACTGCAAAGTAAGGCTGATGTAGCAACGAGCTTCCTCTGCGTCATTAGAGAAGCACAACTCTACAGATCACATGGTCTATGTCCCTTCTTTTACTCTAGGTTGGCTTTTGCCCCTCCCCTTCCCTTTTGTTCTGCTTTTAGTTGGGTTTAGAGTTTGGCTTAGCCAGCTGCCAGTGCTCCCAGACACCCATTCCCAAAGGACCTGTCTTGCCCTCATTACCAGCAGGCATCACGCTGAAGGATGTGAAATACCCTTGCTGCTGAGCTCAGGCTGCAGTCCCTGCTCTGGGGATTGCCAGGGAAAGCCCTGCTCCCTCTTCTATACCTCTTCTTCCTGCCGAGGCAGAAGTCAGTGCCAGCACCTTGAGCAACCCCGTGTCCCTAGTTCTCTACTTGCACAACCTCTCTCGTAGACAGGAGATGAAAAGCTTCCCCTGCCAGCTGCCCACAGCACCAGGCTATCAGGCAGCTGATCTAACTCTTTTCTTGCTGCTTCCTGTCCCTCTAATCACAAGATTATTGATTAATAACTGTATATTTCTGTAAAAGAGCAAAAACGCCTCTCTGTGTGAAAAAGTTTAAATATATAAAAACAGTTCATAAAAATATTTATAAAAAAAATAAATCAAAATGCCCCATGAGCCTGTAAACGTTGCCTGTAAAATCTCTGCTAACTGAAGGAATTTGAAATACAGTCATCCAGGCTCTTTTCTGCCCTGTCCAGTAAGATTTTTTTAAGATAACCAATAAAAATGTCACTTTTCTTGTACTTTGACCATCATCCCACCCGTTCTTCCTCTTCTATGTTTGCTTCCAACATGATAGTTCGATTTCCCAAAGGAGGTATTTTCTTTGGAGGCATCATTTGTCTTTGCTTTTAACAGAGTTCTGCACGGCCTCATTCTGAGGCTTTCTTCTGGAGTGGGCTTCAGGTCTGGTTGGTAACACAAGCAACACCAGGATGCTTAGAATGTGCATGTGGAAATACATAGACCTGGGAACGAAAGGAGAAAGAGAATATGGTATTTTTGTTGGTAATGACATGACCTGTTCAACCTCAGTAAGTCCATGCAGAATTAAGTGCTAAGAGATGAATGCAGAGAGTATGGAATCTGACCTAGAAAGCACAAAAATACACCTTTGAATTTCACACAGCCTATGCACGTGGTATCTGCTGGCATCAATGAAAATGTAGCAGTGGATGTTAATGAGGCAAGAAATCAATCAGCAAACTCCAGTATCCAAAGCATGACAGCTCAGATAAACCCGTGCAATTCGACCCAGACTTATCCAGACCACCCCTCTCTTAATGTTAGAGTTTATGAGACTAAATTCCGAAGAAACATCCTTCACGCTTGGGACATAAAGCTTGAACAAAAAAAGGGACAGAAAGAAGAATATTTATTCCAAGTGCTGATATCTGAAAAAAATCAAACCACTCAACTTTTAACTGGGAAAGCTCAGGTAATGATATTTACAGAAGGATCGGGTTTTTGAAGGGAACTATTCAGAGATACCTTTATTTGATACCTTATGAAAGGTCAAATGCTCCTATTTAAATAATTTGGTATACACAAGATTGACTAGAAATTTAAAAATACTTAAACCAATTACAGCAGCTTGGGGAGGATGATGTTTGGGGACAGTATGGTGAGGCTCTTAACCACAGAAATGCACCTTTCTGTGTTCTCATTGATGCTTCTTAATATCCTTGTAAGGTGCTGAAGACCACTGCTAGGTGTGCAGTGCTCCAAAAATTCATGCCCTGGTCCAAAGGCCTAGAATTTCCTTGCTCAACAGTCTCCGTGTTTAAATGTTAACTATACTCAAAGTCACTAGGGCAAAAAGTATTAAAGAATAAAACTAAGAAAGATTTGGAGTAATTTTCCTATGGTAAGTCTTCAGTGTTGCAATCAGACTTTTTAAGAAACAGGACCAGAAAATGTCGAAGTTCAACCCCCTTCGAGCAGACTTACTGACAGCAGCTATCTTGACTACCAGTTTTATGTCTTATAGGCTAGAGGAGGGAATTCTCTTTCTTCTTAACCAAAACCTGCTACTCTATGTTGACAGTTCACTGTAGAATGAAAGAAAAGTAAAACCATGTAGTCCAGTCTCCCTTTTCAAATTATTTTCTCTATTATTTTTATTAGAGTATATTCAATATACTCTGCAACACCAATGTTTTCTCATTTTTAAGGAACCTAGGGAAGTATTCAAAATGAAAAGCATGCTCATTCCCAGAAGCACTGCTCTGCCAGGCTCCCTCCTTATCTCCTGCTGACTGATCACGTCTCCTGTTCTACACATTTGGCTGCTGGAAACCTGGTCATTTCTCATCGAGTCCTTCCTACTGCCAACTCACGTTATTCTTATCCTCTCCAGCCTCAGCCACTGTTAATGGTTTTGAAAAAGTAAACCGACTATGTGAGAAGTCAAATAAGGACAGAGAAAGACTGAGAAGTGCAAGCGAAGTGCTCTGCCTTGGCATTATCATTATTATTACCTCATTAAGTTACAGGAGTGCAAAAATCACCCCTCGCACATTATTAAGCATCCCGTTTGAACTGCTTTCAAATCTGATGAAATGCCAGCTGCCTTTCAGGGCGGTTTGGGTTCTTTAACAAAAGCCTGTGCTTTGATTCTGGAAAATAATTGTCAAGAGAGAACTTACTTGTAAAATTTAATGGTGGGCTCAACAGCCAACATAACAAATGGCGCGACAGTGTAGCACACGGCCAGCTGAGTGACCACCCAGGTAACAACGTCATAGGCTATCTTGAGAGGCACTGATGAGAGGAAGTGATGCCTGCAGTTGTTTCTTATCTGCAGGTCAGAGAAAAGTAAACAGAAAATTAAACAAATTAATTTCTTAGATAAAGTCACATGGACACATTGCAGTGTACGGCTCTCCACTTATCATCAGCATTAGTATTACAGAAAGGTTTATACACCAGTTAGAGAGCACTGAGAGTAGGAAGACAGAAGTGTATTGATTGGCACATCCAAGATGTCACAGTCAACTAGTGGCAAAGAGAGAAGTGTCCCCCAGTTCCTCTGTCAATGATGGGAGCAGACTCTCTCTCATACTGGGTACCTGGCACAGTATCTTTGGGGAGGGGAGCTGTTATGATTTGATCTTCCTCTCTCCTGGTTTTAATTTATCACTGGTTATCAACAGTGAAACAAAGTTACTTTAAATGAACAAATATGTGTTTATACCTGCAAGCATGTGCTGTTCCCTAGAGATTTTGGGTTAGCTTCACATCTGTGAAATCCTCATAAATGAGAGGCAAAGCACACGTTAAGATCACGTGTTCAGCAACCTGCTCCAGCCATAGCAGGAAATACTGATCACTAATTTAATCCACCCTTCAAACTGACCTGGTTATTTATCCAGTCAAACTCTGAAAGACAATGGTGGTGCTTCCCAACCCTGCACAACTGGCTGGTTCAGCCCGAGAGAATCAGCAGTGATAAAACTCAACAACAGTGGGACACAAAACCTGTTCTGTCTTTGGCTGCTTTACCCAAGATGAGGCCCATAAACACAGAGACCAATTTACTGCATCAACTGCAACAGCATGAAAGGGTTCAAGTTTGGGCTAATGCTCAACCTGTAACAGCTACTTGTCAAAGAATGTGCCCAGAGTTGATTACACTCCAGCAAACAGGCAAAATGACCTAGCAGAAATCCTTGAATGCCAAGCTAATCTGACTGCATGGACATAACCAGTGGCACTACCACGTGTACGCTCACCAGCAACGACTCCTCTGACAGCCAAGGCCAGCATCACCTCATGTGCAGAACTGGTGCTGGTTATAACTGCTGGGGGTACTTTGCAATTAGCACCAATACAGAACAAAGTTTCAGTGAACATCAACCCCACAAAGGCATGAAAGAGGGCTCTCAGCAGGGAGAAAGCCACTTGACAGAGCCAGGGTGGTCCCTGCCGTTGACAGCTGGATGGTACCTAGCATGGGCTTTAGAAGAGAACATTGAAAGGTACATACTGCTCTGGCTGCGAGTGTAATAAGGATTCCAGTGAGAAACGTAAAATAATATCCAGGATAGATACCATGCCACAGGGCCGACAGGATAAATGTTAAAGCCGTAGGGTACCAGGGAGCTCTGTCATAGCAAACGCTGCAAACAGGAAAACAAGACAGGAAGAGGCTGAACACAGCTGAACGATGGACCCCGCACTTCAAACCCTTCTGTGTTTTTAAGGTCTTACTTTGTTTTCTTAAAGGTCTTATCTTGCATCTGTTACAGACCTCCCCTCAATTAGATGGAGGCTTAGATGGGAGGAAGCAGCATGCTTTTATGAACCGAGTATCCGAAAAGCACCCGCACAAGTATTCCCAGTGCTTAGAGCATTGACATAACTAACGGAGCAAAGGGTGGGCAAAGACTCCTTGTTCACCTTTGTACCTCTGGAATCGCACACCACCCTTCAGAACTCTGATGGCAGGACAAAGAGAGGTGACCTCAGCCTTCTCTGGAGAAGGGAGGTATTTTCAGGCAGCGTTACCTGGCAGATGCTGGGAACAACAGGGAGCGTCGTAAGCTCTTGTGAAACAGGGGATTCCTGCTAAAATTAACAGCCCAAAATCCAAAGATTCAAGCAAATGGTAACAGTTCAAGAACACACCACCTGGGCTATTTGGCTATCTGAGGTTTAACTGAAATGCTGTGTTCCAAAGAACAAGTCAAGATAATGCACTTCTTACCAGGATCATTTGAATCATGAAAAATAGTAGGCATTGACTTTTAAGGTGTATATATCTAACAACAAAAAAAGTTACGGTAACCACAATAAACAGCCTGCATTTCAGACACCACATTGACTGAGGCTGAGCTTTAGTCCTGACAAAAAGTGTAACAAGTAACAGTTCAATCTACAAAACTTGACTCATGATAGTATTTATAACAGTCATCGGCTAAAATCAGATCTCCTCAGTGTTACAAGTCTCTTCTCCATACCCTGAAGAGGGGCTCCCTGGCAAGCATCTGCTGGTAACTCCAAATCAGACTACACTGGGGCTCTGAAGGTTTTGACTTCTCTCCAATCTTAACTGAACTGGATCCCAGTAACACAGCGAGGCTCACCTCTGGCAGTAATACAAATACGAAACACAACACAGCAAAGTGAACCAGTAGAGCAAGAATAATGGAGGCAAACAGCAGCCTAAAAGATGCCATCAAAATGCTGTTACTTTTTACTATGGAAGATCTGAAGTTCATTTATGGCTTTGGTGTTCATATATATAAAATATGGGCATTTTACATTTGCAGCAATAAAGCTTTACAGCACCAATACCCGTGTATTCCACCAGCTGTTACAGACACGGGAAACAAAGAAAGAACAAGAAGCGATACATTTATGAGATTCACCAGTCAGCATTTTTCCAGCCCCTCCAGAGTTTTGGGGTCTCACAAGCACGTTACTGTTTCATTACTCTTACCGTTTTAGCCAGGCAGCTGTCTGAATGTTCCAGTTTTCAATGTACATTTTAAAACTTGTCGCAGTCTAAGAAAGAAGTTCACATGAAATGTTAGCACTGAAACCTGTAAAATAATACTTGAGTTTTAAATTAGAGAGGAGATACATAGAAAATATTCATTCTTGTGAGGACTGTGCCATGGTCTGTCGTCACGCTAACACGTTTTGGGAGGGACATTAGCCAGTCTGATGTTAGCTCACTGCTAACACTTTGCACTTGCAGTAAAATCTCACTGTTTTGTAGAAGTAAATAAAATATTTGGTTATTTTTCAAATTAAATTAAATCTGAATAGCATTCTTGTATTAAACGCTTTGCTTTCCTTCTGGTTCATAAACAGTTTCACCTTTGGAAGAGATACCTTGCCACTCACTACAGAGGCTGGACTTCCCTAAAGTGCTGTTAAAAGAAAGTGTTAAGTAAACCAAGAAGAAATGCTTTATTATTCGGAGAAGGAAAGGGGGAAGACTGAAAAACATGGACAAAAAATTTTAGGACTAAATTCAGAAGCCAAGTCTCTTCCTCCTGCCCAGTCTGAGAAACCAGAGTGGGCTCCAGGGTGCTGGGAGAACCACCTGTACCTTCTCACAGCATTATGGCATTGCTGGACTCCTTTCAGCATCAGTTACCCTAATCCTCGTCAACCTCAGCTCTGGTGGTTCCCCATCCCCACCTCCCCTTGTTCCTCGCCTGCTGACTGAACCCTCTGAGGACCTCCTCACCAAGAAGGGACATGATTCAGTGACACCACATTGTTTTTCCGTATCAGCTGCAGGCAAGGGCGCACTGAAAAGATGGATTAAAAGCAGAAATTTCCAAGGGGAATATGCAGATATTTTTGCACTTCCATGCAGAATCCTGAAGGCTAGCACTTCATCCTCTGTGTTTAAGGAGTTAAAATTACTAGCAATTCCCAATGCAGTACTGCCACATTTTAATTGCATTACTGCACTAAGAGAAGCCAAAAAAAATATAATTTCTCTTCCAACTAATATTGTCGCTCTCTCTTGGCCTCCTTTAAGTACCCCTGTTACATTACCAGGAGAGAAAGTAGTCATTGGCTGCCAAACTATGCATGCTGCCAAAGCTTTCAAGTCCCCGACGTGAGTTTAGCCCTTGTCACATTTTAATGGCCTCGCAACTCCTGCCGTGTGTTTATCTTTAGGACAGATTAGGTCATTTCTTAGCCACATTTAGCACTCAAGTTCCCCACTCTCAAGTAATTTTACGCATGCAGGTGGCCGTACCTGCTGAAAATGCACTGTACAATCACACTTGAAACTTTAACTCCTGGAACTGGTGGTGCGTAAAGTAACAGTTCAAGCCTTACCTGAACTAATGGTCTGTGCAGCCTCTCTTTTCTCATTTCACACATGATCAAGTCAATGCAGAGCACTCTGTTTTATGCTCCTGCAAATTGTTTCTCCACCCTGATCTCTACTGCCCATATGACCAGCAAAGGAAAAAAGGCCTTGCAGCTCAGTGGGTAGAGAGGAGCAAAGGCTCCCATGTCCTTAATTTGCCTTGACTAAGGCATTGCCTGCCCTTCGCTTGTCTCCTTCAAGCAGGAACTGTCTCAGCCCATCAAGGTAGGAATCCTCTCCTCCCCAGAAGTGAATCAGATATTGATTCAAGATCTCAGTGTGGTATCTGGTGTGATGCTGCCATTGAGGAGTATAAAGTGTTTCTGGGCTGTGTATTCTGTACCACTCAAGGAGAGATGTATAGTGAGGATTAAAAAAAAAGGTTAAAAAAACCCCAAAACAAACCCCAAGAAAGAGAAAGGTTGAGAAAGAGAGAATGTATAATGATAGTTCCAGCTTTGGCACCTTTCAGTGAAGAATTACAGGGGCTTTCATTTTTGAGAAGAGCTATTACAGCACATTCCCTTCGTCACAGATCATTCAGTAATAAAGCAGGCAACTTGTTTTCATCTGCTCTTCCTTTTAAAATCGTAACTACAGAATTACAGGGGGAAGCTCCTCCTATTTCTGAAGAAAAGAAGCTTTTAGAAAGCAGTCTCAGTCACATAAACATTTTCTCATCCCACTGGCATTCACAATGTATTCTTCGGAGCACACAAATTACACTGGCCATCTTTTGCACTAGAGAAACACACATAAATAGCTTACAAAGGGCTCATGGATGTTAAAAGTACACTGCAGTCACAAGAAACACGTGTGACAGATGTTTTAAGAAACAGTGTGGTCTGCTGGATAAGGCACTAGATCAGCAGCCATCCAAGGTGTGTGAGGCCCTGCGAGCTCCCATTCAGGTTGCTCAGTCTGGACCTGTTATCTCCAGCCCTTGCACTTCTCTTTTTACAAGAGGCACTTCAGGCATCTGCAGGGACCCAGCCTTTCCAAGCGTGGCAGCTTGTTTCACTACCAGCACCCATCTCAACTGGGTGACAAAAGTGGAAGCCTGTTAGAAGTAAATAAACAGAACACACCACAGATGGTGGAGAATCATAGCTGCGAGCGATGTATTGACCCTCTGAACTCAGCTACAATCTACAGTAATTGACTGCTCATTTATTAAACATCTGATTAATCATTTATTAGCCCTCTATAAACTATTTAGAAATGCAATCTGAATACAGAGTATGACAAAGGCTGCGTGACAGATGCTTTTTATCTGCCCAACAGATAAAATACAGAACCTCTCCATGTTAAAGAGAGGCAGGCTACTGGCATGGACTTACTTTCCTTCTAGCAAAGCTTTTCCCCATTTTTATGCCCATTTCTCTAAAATTATGCCAATGCAGCCACTCCTTTAACTCACCTCAATCTTCCAGATATTTAAATTGGACAACAGGTCCCAGCGGAAAGTGCCTCTCTCATCAACTCCACTGAATCCATAGCCAGCTGCATTGTTCACTGCATCTGCTGCAATGTCAAAGAAAAACAGGTCACAGCAGACTGCTGGAGTTTTTCTTAAACATGTTTTTCATAAACATGTTTTCCTACAAGTCAGTATGGCACCAAATATACATTCAAGCCAGCTTTGTAGCAATTAGCATCCTCTCTTTCAAAGAGAAGCTTCCTCTTGGCAAAGGAGCACTGCTCTAATGCAACGTAAGAGTTGCTTCCTCAAGAGGAAAGATGCTACTCCTTGGGTGAAAGAAAATAACAAAATAAAACAACGATGGGTAGAAATTACTACTCCCATCATTTTGCCTTTATTATCCATCTGAGATAGACACAAGAATTGCTGTAAAATGAATTAGCTTTTTCCTCAGAAGGGTACCTGGATGTCACAGCATTTCCCAGAATTTAGAACAACTGTAGTGCCTCAAAGATGTCTTTACCATCCCTATTCAGAGTTCCAACACGGTTCTTTTAATGAAGACTTTAATTCATACTTCTGCAGACAAAGCCTTTTGCTATTGCTGTTGCTCAGTATCTCCTTAAGTACCTCACCGTCTCTACAAATGAAATGTCGAGTAACTTCAATTAAAAACTTAACCAGTTTAAGTGCAAAGGAAAGCTGGGGCAACAGAAAGCATTTCACACGCTGCACTCTTGCTCTTTCTCAGCTACCTCCCACCTCAGCACTGCCTGGGACCCACCTCCACACTGGGTCTCAAGACCCTGCTTTTAACACAGCCCTGCCAGAAATCCTCTTTCACTGTACTCAGAAAGCAGCAGGGACTCATTACCCCTGCATCCCCAGGTGCGGCCAACACTAAGGGTTATTGGAAGAAAAAGGAAAGCAAAAATACAGGTAAGGCTTTTTCTTCTAGATCATTTACAAAACACAAGGCTGGTTAAGTTACGCTGTAAAAAGGTCAGCATTTCTTTCCCAAGAATGACAATGGATTTTGCTTTGTAAGTGCTATGAATACAAGCATAAGCTCACGGAGGAATTCCAAAGCACAAAACTAAGGAGAGAACCTAATTAAAAGCTACAAGAGCAGCAACAAACGCATAAAGAAACCAGCAACCTTCTCTAACCCAAAACTTTCCATTTTATCTTCCACTTTACTAAATGAGCTGGATTTTACTGATGGAAAGAAAGATCTCCGAGTCTTTCATACTTTCCCTGTTAAAAAAACAAAAAACCAACACCCCCCCCACAAAAAAAATAATAAAAAGAAGACCAAAGAAACAAATAACCCAACCTTGTCTGAAATTCTGTTTACCTTACAGCCTGCCAGTGTCTTGCTATGAGATCAGTAATAAGCTGTGAGGCCCACAGGACCCTGCCCAGTGGCAGAGAGCGGAGCGGCACGGTAACTGTCACCCCAGCGCAGGGGGACTCCAAGCGTGGCAGGGACCACTTGCTGTTTCTTTGCCAAAAGCAAGAAACCAGAAATTCGGGGAGATAACCGTGCAGCAGATCCGTCAGCCCCTCGCTTCCCGAGCTGCCTTCTGCAGAGCAAGGTGCGAAGCGCAGAAGACTCGCAATTGCCCACCCTTGGACTGCTCGTGACACCCCAACCTCGGCAAAGCCTGGCAGAGGTTTCCCTGCTGACTTGGGAACAGCTCTGGCCCGTGGCTTTCCCAGCTCGGTGGATGCAGGTGCCGAGTCCCAAACCGGTTTCATCGGCAGTGAGGTTTGCAGCCACGTTCCCGTGACTGTGGCTAATGCAGCGAGAAGCCAAATCTTCCGTCTTTCCAGGGATCGGGGGGGATTCAGCAGCGTGGCTCTTGCACAATGGCATCACTGTCCGTTTCTGAGGGCGGGAAGTGCTTATCAGGGTGGCTTCAGCAGGCACTTTTGTAATACCCCGGCCATGCCACGGGGAGATAAACTGTGAAAGGATAAAGTGTCTGCTGTTCTGCTGCCTGGATTTGCAATGTGAATAGCAGCGGCCTCAGCCTCCAGTGTGCAATGCATGCTTTGCCCAAACCCCCTCATTTGTAAGATTTTTCTACAGCCTCTATGGCTTAGTCATGTCAGGAATCCAAGCTCAGTTTATCTTTTTGATAATTGACTTTTAGTTAATTCTAAAGCCCGAAATAAAACTAAAGGCAACAATTTAACATTGGATCCCACAAAAAATAAGTTTCTGAGCAAGCAGTTCTTTATCCTAAAGCCCTTCCCATCCCACACATGCCAGTGCTGGCTGTCTTCTCTTGATCTGCCCGTCGTATTCCCAGCAGTTTAATCACAGTCTCGCAATGAGTCTCCCTGGCTCTTTCATTCCCATCCCAATGGCACTCTTCTCCGGTTCAGGTGTATGCAGTGCTGGCTGGGCTTTCAGGATCTCCCCTACACACACAGTCTTGTAACACCAGAACAAAATTCAGTTTCTTAGTTTTCAGCCTGACCTAGAAGGATTTGACTCCTCACACACAGAAATCACCTTTCCCATCTAAAAGGGAGAAGGTAAAACACAAAAAGATGATTTTGAGCACTGGTCTAGCTGGCTCCCAAGAAAAGAAATTTGCTACTCTCTATAATGAGCTTCTTCCTTCTCTTCTTTTCTTTGCAGAGATTCTTGGGTCCTTCCCATCACATCCTCCATTCCTCACCTTCCTCCCACTGTTCTCCAATCCTATTATTTGGCTGCTCCAAGCTAAGGTGTGTGCAGGATCACACAGTGCCTTAGAGACCAAGCCTAACTTCGGCCCCCCAACAAGCACCGCAGCTTTCAAATACAGATGCATGTGCTGAAGATGTCCCTAAGGGAAGGGAGGAGTCTGTTTGCACTGTAACACACTTGTAAAGCCTGAGCCAGTGTGACCAGTTTTAACCTCTCAATCCCAGTGATATAAGTAGCAAATTATGAATAAAGCATAAAAATCAAGGGTTAGAGGAGGCAAACATTTTTTCTTTTTTGCTCCCCTAAGAACTCATGTAAAAATTATTTAGGTACAAAGTAAGAGGTAACTGTTATATTGACTTTACTGGCAAGAAGCTGAAAAGCAGATTTGGTTCCAAAGGCAGGGGATGTCAGCCAAGCTAGCAGAGATTTTATCCACAATATTCAAAACTTGTGACATCTCCCCAGTTCAGTGGGGTCCCACTGCCTACGGGAACACACGTCCTTCTCCACGGGAACCACAGCTATAGGGACTAAGTTATTTTTGTCTCCACACCAACGTTTCAGCCCCTCTCCCCCATTTATGAACTTATTTGTTATCCACAAAAAAAAATGAGTGATGTAGCCAGACTTACCTAACGTCCACGCAAAGTAATACTTTGGTTTTGCTGCCTGTGTTACAATATACAGGTAACCAAGTCTTGACAAGAAGGGTGTTTTATCAAGGAATTCATTGTCAATAATATATGCCATAGGGAAGTTCTTGGTAAGTGTCAGGAATAAAATGAGAGATACTAGTGTGATACACAGCTTGTACATCACTGCTCCCTAAAAAGCACAAACAGTGAAACGTTCATTAGGAACATTTGCTTAAGAGACAAAAAAAAAAGGCAGTACTCATGACATACATAAAAAATGCACTTCAAGAACCAATAAAGTTAGCAGTGACGAAGGTGATAATCATGAATTTAGAAGAGGTAACAAAGAAAAAGCCACAGTCAAGGCTTTATTTTCATTTGTTTTACCGAGCTACCTATAAATAAGTACAAAGGGCAATTAGAAGTCAACACTGGTGATGAACTTTACAAGAGACTCCTGTATCAGTTAGTGAAGGTCCTAAAACGAGAAAGGAATTAAACAAAAAATGAAACCCTACAATATAAAAGAGAACTCTTCCCTATATGGACTGTCATCTCCTGGAGCTAAAGACTGGATACCTCCTGGAGGCCAAAACCATCAGGTATTCAGTACAATAGCAGGTCTTATTGCCCAGCCACCATCCAGAGGTCTTGCTAAAAATCACTTGTCCAAAAAACACACATCTTACCCATCACGCATACCTTCCCGTGATACACCATACTGTTCTCTACTACTGCTCCCTTGCTTTCTATACACGAATATTACTGACAACCATGTCAGTAGTTAGGAGCTCGATTTCACACAGACATCAGGAGTAAACTCTCCTTAATACTGTACCCTGGTTTTAGCTGGGATAGAGTTAAATTTCTTCCCAGTAGCTGGTACATTGCTGGGCTTTGGATTTAGTATGAGAGTAGTGGTGATAACAGGCTGATGTTTTCGGTTGTTGCTAAGCAGTGTTTATACTAAGTCAAGGGTTTTTCAGCTTCTCATGCCCTGCCAGTGAAAAGGCTGGAGGGGCACAAGAAGATGGGAGAGGACACAGCCAGGACAGCTGACACTAACTGACCAAAGGGATGTTTCATACCATATGATGCCATGTCCGGTGTATAAACCGGGGGGAGGTGGCCAGGAGGGTGGATCACTGCCAGGGGACAGGCTGAGCATCCATCAGGAGGTGGTCAGCAATTGCATTACGTATCACTTTTCTTTCTTGGGTTTTATTTCACTCTCTTTATGTTATCTTCCTTGTCATCACAATTATTATTATTACTATTATATTTTATTTTTGAATTATTAAAAATGTTCTTATCTCAGATTTTGATGGTTTGATTCTCCTTCCCATCCCGCTCGGGGGGAGGAGCGAGCGGCTGCGTGGTGCTTCATTGCCTGCTGGGGTTGAACCACGACACGCAGGTATAACTCAAGAGGTAAATCTGGGCCTTGGGTACCCAGTAAAATTGACGTATGTTCTGAAAAGACTAATAAAAGTGCAATATACTATTGAATCAACAATACCTTTTTTGATCCCAAGTAGTCTTTTTGTATCTTCTTGCACCTAAGACGACACGGGCCATATTCTGTGTTAGAAGTACCTCCACTGAAGTGAGTAGAAATGCAATTGTGTGCAACAGGAATTGAGGATATATAAGCACACACCCGATTTCAGAGGGGACGTTCTGCACACGCTCACAAAGCTGCACACCCAGTGTCACCTTAAGGTGAGAGAGAGGAATCTGGTTCTCATGCTATGTTATCCTGCCTCACAAGAAGGTCATCTTATAAGGCCTTAAGTAATATTAAAAAATAATAATATTGGTCTTAATTGTATGTGAAAAATGACCTCCAAGTCATCTTGAAGTGTGGCAATCTCTTGCAAAGCATCTGGACAAGCTACGGTGTCTAATTAGCCACAATTCAGGTAATTCTAACATCTCCTGCACTATGGGTGAGGTTTCACTTTGGTTTTTTATTTAACGTGTCCTCTTCTGTTCAGCATTGAACTGCAATTTCTCCTTGTCAGAACCTACAGACTATTCCCAGCACTGCACAAAGGGCACCTGGTCACCAATGACCCGTTTTGCAAGTCAAACACATTGGGGGAATACAAGAGGAAGGGATCAGCCCCTTCACCCCTGACCCTGTGATAAAACCAGCAGCTGATTCACAGAAAATAGCCCCACTGTAACATTTACTGGGAAGATAATCCAAAACTGGTTTTTCTTTTTAATTTTTAGTTATGAGAATCATGTACAAAGCTATACTCTCCTGCCCTTTACAATAAATCTTTGTCATTTTAAAACTTACAGTTGGAGAAGGATCAGGAAGTCTGTCATAACCCTTCTGCTTCCAGTTCACTTCTAACAGTTTCATGTGCACGTGCCTCCCTTCAATGAAGGCTATATAATCCTTGTAATTGCTGCAAGGCCCAGCTATGATGCTCATAAAATTGAGAAGATAACTTAAATACTCCAGTAAAGAAGGTCTTGTCCTGTAAAAAGCATCCACATATGACAGAACAAAAAAAAAAAAAAAAAAAAAAGAAAAAGAAAAAAAAAAACCAACCAACAAACAAAATACCATCAAGGTAAAACACAGCAAAGGGTTTCACAAATGTTTTTTGTTCTTCTGTCTGCCTCTGTCCCCATCTCTCTCCTACCACCTCCTCCCCAGCTGAAAGCTCACTAGCTGTGTTTAGGAGCAGATGAAGCACAGCCTCTCATATCCCAGCGATGTCTGGCAGATGGCAGTCAGAACAAGGGTAATGGGGAAGTGCTTCAGCTACAGGTCTGATCTGAAGAAGTTCCAACCCTATCACTAGGAACTTTTTAGTCAAAAACAGTCTGTAAGTTTAAATATCCTCTCTCAAACAAATTGACTTGTGCATTTTGAACAGGCCAGCAGCACCGGGAGTGAGAATCTGGTAACTGGTTTTGAACATCTGTCCAGTACGTCAGGGACCAGTAACGGCTGGCAGACCACAAGCTGAGCAACACTGGTCTCACCAAGCTGTGCAATGCAGTACCTCGCTTCTACACAAACCACAGGGCAGGGAGCATTTACGACCAGGGCTCTCGGGCCTCTCACCCACCCTGCAGTTCAGCCTGTTGAAAAATGGGAAGTGTGATACAGGACACAGAGGAAGAGAATGAATAGGCACTCTGTCCTGCTCTGCAATTAAAGGAAGTAATTGCCTGCATTGCATCATGAACAGGAAAAAGAACTAAGGGGAAAAAAACACATAAATCAATAGATAGCTGAAGATGAAAGTCAAAGAAGAGTTCATCGTGTTAGTTACTTCCATTTTGCAAGTGCGTATCACATAAGTGCCTGGGGGGGTTTTAGACTGGATGTAAAATGAAGAAGATCCACTGTCCTTGCTACAGATCAGCAGGTTGGAAAAGAAAGATGCACAGGCCTCTCTCACTGCTCATGTAATTTGTAATCTGTTGGGCTTGCTTCATTTCTTTGGCAGAAACAACCAACATCTAAATTCTGCACTGAAATACACAGTGCTCTCCACAGACGTGTTAACAGTCACCATCCGAGTAAATGAGGAGTTCCCACACGAGAACAGAAACTAGGGCACAGTGTTTGAAGAGTCCCGTTCAAGACAGACAGACACGCATAAACCAAACCCCACTTAAGGTCTCTTAGGCCAAAATACAAATTTCTAGCAGAAAAAGTAAGCATCAGTTAAACATTTGCTGTTGCCTACTTTTATTCTGAAGCAGAATTAGTGTGAATAAACAGTTAGCTTAGCCAGGATTTTCTGCATTCACCCTGCTGGTTACTGCAGATGTTAGTGCCTGAATGACATGTTCTCTGGTGACAGCATTTTACAGAAAGATGCAGCAAACAATTTGGGGTAAGGCTCCTCTTTCTGTTCTGCAAAACTGAGTCCATTATTTAGGCTTCTGAGCTCCACGGTACGATTAAAAATAAAGTCTTTGGTTTCAACTGAGATGCTGCACATGGGTGGGTGGGGAGACATGAGCAATGCACGAAGGAATGCACAGAGGATGAGTGAGAAACAAAAACAGACCAAGAACAGGAGGGAAGACAAAAGGCTGCATTACCAAAAGGGATTTAAAACTCTTTAGTTATGACTTGTCCGCACCGACACTTGAGCTATTGGCATGTACTTTTTTATTATGAGCTCATCTACTGTACAAGAAAAAAACCACCCTGTTTGGTGAGAATTTGACTAGAATTAATCATATGGTCACAAGGGCCCAGTGCAGTTAAACATTATGCTGTGAGCTTTAAAAATAGACATAAAACAAAGTCACGACAAAGTTACATGAGTCTCCCTACAGGATTTTTGCGTTTCAAGAAATTACTCCCTTCTTACTTCTAGAAGCTCAGAAGCAGACATTCTGATGGCTGAACCTTCTGCCTTGGCAATGAAGGAAATAATTTCCTCTGCCTTAAATAAACACTTTATTGTGCAATGTAGGTAATAGGTCTAAGGCTAATTCTGTAACACTGATTTTCCTAACTAGAAAGAAAAGGTGCTCAAACATATGATCAAGGTGCTATCTCCCGATGAAAAATGAGAAGACTAGTCACATAATGTGAAGGACTGAGAGCGTTAACATTACAGAGGGAGACAGGAAAAATGATATTTCAGTGTCCAAAAGTTATGGCAGAGAAAAGCAGTACCTGAAGCCTCAGAGTCAAACCAACATGGATTTTTATTACGCTGTGGTTTGCTGACGGAGGAACATTCTAATTGGAAAAATAACGTATCACAGCTAGGATGAAGACAAGAGCCAAAACGTCCATATAGTACAGTAGTAGCCTGAATATAAAAGAGTTGATTCCGTGAGGACGAGTTTTGTTGCATGTGCAGTTTATATTTAAGACAATGAGATGTTGCCAAGTACTTCAGTGCTTTACTAACCAGCACAGGGGGGTAAAGGCTAAACTCCTGGACTGATAAAATATGGAATAAAGCAGAGAAACTATGCTTGTGTAAGGAAGGCCCTGAGAGCAATGTTACAAAACCAAAACTGCTCAAGCAAATACAAAAAGCTGGTAGGACATTTGGCTTAACATGGACTGGGAAGAAGCAGGGAACATTTTCATGGCCAGACCATTAAGTTGGTCCTGATATTGCAAAGGAAAAGGAAAAGCAAACAAAACCCCACCAAACCCAAGCCTTAAACTTATTTGGATGAAATTAAGCACAAATCACTAGTGGAGTTAAATTCTTACTTTACAGCAAGCCGATTTTGCTCAGCAGTGAGTTCCTCAGCTTGTCGTCCTATTCCTAGAGAGAAAGAAAAGTCACATCAGATGTTTCCAGAAGCCAAACAGTGAAAGCTATCCCCAAAGCCCTGTGTTTGCATCCCACAGATAACTCTCCACAAGCTTCAAGGTTTCTTTGTCACTGGCAGTTGTAGTACAGCTCAATTGCTATCTTTCATGTCAAGTATATTCATGTTCTACCCCACCTCTTTACTCAGTTCCTTGCTTCATTCCCCCCTTCTCACCCTTGCTACACTTTCAGGAAGAGCAGCCATAGTATATCCCCCCCTCCCCCAGTGCAAATCACAATGCCACCAACTGGCATCGACCCCCCAGCAGCCTCCACAAACAGTCCTGGGCTGGAAAAAACTGTTCCCAGAAGCCACTGGCTCATTTAAACATAAGCCTCCTGCTGGCTCCTTGGTGAGAAATGGAGCATTTCACAGCAGGAGGAGGCGGCAGTGGAAGAGAACTGGGCTCTCCAGGAACAGAGGCTCCACTGGTGTGCACGAGCATCCTGGCTGCCTGCTGCTGGAACAGCCTAAACACCACACATCACGGTAATCGGGAATTGTACAAGGTCCACACTGGAAGAAGGGTGACCTCCTGTTGAGCGCACAAGACCTTTGGAGCCAGAGGTGGAGCACAGACTCACTGTCCCAGGGAAACTATGGAAAAGTCTTGGATGATGGCCAGCGTGTAGACAGATGCTGTTCACAGCATATATGTTAAAAACTTCCTCTGAGGCTTTAGCTTTAGTGAGGCATCCCACTGGCTTCAGCAGAACAACTCACCATGGGCCGAGTCACAGTCACTTGATGCTGATTCTGCATATATGCAGCATCACAAGATGAGGGGCTTGTCATCAATTAACACTGATGTTCTAAACGCAATGGTCATAATTCCCCATACACACAAGAAACATTTCCTCAAAAGACTGCCGATAAGCTGCTCAGTTCCATTCTCTCTCTGCTATTTCAGTCTGTAAAGACTGGGAGGGTGTGAGTTCCAGGGAAACAATTAAGCACTTAATTACTTACAGGGTTGGGTATTTTGGTTGTCTGGTTTCCATTTACGGGCAGCTGAGTTAAATTTTTACAATAGACATTTGTCACTGATGCTTGAACTGCAAGCTGCCTCCATTTGATCAACTGCTCCATGTATGGATGTGCAGAACGTAATGAGCCTTTCCTATAGAAATCTGTCGGATTTCTGGTGGGTTTAAAATGCTCCTGCCTCTGGCGTTATCTTTTCTGGTCTGTTGGTTTACCTTCAATATTCGAGGTGTGCATCTAGGCTGTGGCACGCAGCAGTATCTGAGCTGGCTAGCTTACATACAGAGAGCAGCAAAGCCCCAGCGACACGCATGCCAACGACAAGGTCAGTTAGCCAAGCTTCAAGCTGCACCCACTATAGCCAAGTAAAAGACCCACTCGTGTAAACTTGGCTTGTGAACAATGCCAGACTCTGTAGCCTGTGGTGCAGCCACCCCCTAGATCATAACAGCTCTATAGCAAGCTACTTATTTCATCACTGGTTATAATGCAGTGGGCTTCAGAGCATCAGAACCTCGCACCGCACGCACGGCGCCATCCGTAGACACGAGCAGTATCGGTACTGATGACAACTGACAGCTCTAGCTATTGCACTGTACTAGACATAGGCTTTTTACCAGGAAATAATAGTGCTCTTTGTCACGGCAGAGCACAAGATTGATGACAGTGTTATTTTGCTTACAAGTGTGCTTCTCCCTGCGGTGGGAAAAGGCTATTGAACTCCATCTCTCCCAACTGATGGAGTATATTATCACTGCATGCATCAGCAATAGTGTATTTTTTCTACATTAGCATTAATAACTGAACCTATGTATGGAACAGAACTCTTCATTTCTGAGAATCAAGAACAGCTTCAGAGAGCTTAATGGGGATGCACCATAGCATCTAAACAGGAGATATACAGGTACTAGCTAAAATCCAAACTGCGCCCCAAGGAAGTGGAGCACCCAAAGGGGAAACGGTTGTTACTGCAAAGATAGTTTAATTCTAGAGAGCTAATCAAAACTCAAAGTTTTGCTTTTTCTTCCACAAAGCATTTTTCTTCTCGATTTGAAGCAGCTCATTGAACTGCATTCATCCACTGTGTAACTCAACCTCAAAAAGCACTGGAATAAAAAGGCTGTCTTCAGGACATGGAAAGAGATTCCTTTTCTTACCATCATGTAACTGGCACGCCAGTGTCGTGATCTTCTGGGTAATTATCATCAGTGGACTATAACAGAGAGAGAAACAACAGTTACACGTCTCATAACAAAAAGTATTCCCAGCTTTCTTACTAAATGTCTCTATCCCTTTAAAAGGCATAACTGTATTAGCACCAAGTGGAAAACATCCAATTAAAACCGAAGGAGGAACTCAGGCATAAGACAACTGCCCGAGTTCAAAACAACCCCGCAGTAACTTGCACTGGAATTTTTATTTGCCAAGTGCACACACAAAGCCTTATTTTCTGTCTCCCTGTCCCGCAGCAGTGCGAATTGCAATGTGGAAGAAAAGGCAGCACTAGGAAATACCGTTGTCTGCAGCCCACTGGGATTGCTTTCAGGCAAAGACCACATCCAAGCCCCGTATGACACAACACTGGCAAACAGCAATGCTGCCGTAACATAACTCTGGCTCTTCTGTACTCTCCTGCTGTTTGTCTGCTCAGTGCTCTCTGTCGACTCTGCAGATGCACACGCTTACTTCCCACATCAACAGCCCTACCAACTAGGACTGCATGCAAGTAACACAAGAGCTGTCAGCACAGCAGTTTCCCACCTGCCATGCAACTGCCTGTCCGAGATGTACTATCCAACTGGCAGTGTTTGGGATCTGGAGCTTCCCAAAAACAGGAGCTGGCTGTTACCTGAGCCACGCTTAGAGGGGACGAGCACCCAGCAGCTTTGGGGCTAACCAAACAAGCAGCGTAGGAATGAATAGCTGCTGGGTTCAATAGCTTGTACTTCCTGTACCCAGCTCTACAGAGCTTCTTAGCACTGCAGGCAAACGTGAGCTGCTGCAGCTAAGGAACAGAAAAAAAGGCAAAGCTCAGCTTGGTGGCATCAGGACCTGGTCCCCGTGAGGGCAAAGGTCACAGCCAGAAGCATTCAGTGGTATGTAAAGAAAAAAAGATGGGTGGTAAATCATGGGGACAGGGCTAGTTGTGGTCCATATACAGCTTCTAAGGGCTGTGGAGCCCTAAACACAAAACATGGCACTGAACATCTGGAAGGATCCACGGCAGGCAAAGCAAGGGATGAGCACCTGCTAACACTGCCTCTCCTCATCTCTGCCACTGGGGACACCAGCACAGGGTACCAGATCTCACACTACCTACCAGACCTTCACAACCACAATAGCCAGGAGGTTGTATGGGTGATGAGGATGCGTCTTTACTTGAGAAGCATTAATTGTTACGGTTATGTGTAAAACCAGTTCCACAGAAGAGATCTGTCTTCGCTGAGCATTAACACAGTGGACTGTTTCCTGATTTGGTGTGAAATTATCAGCATAAACCATACAGAGGTTTCTGCCTGAACACAAATATTGTCTTCAACATGGAAATTAAAACCTGACTTTGTGTACATGCTATTTACAGAGTCTGACAGGTAAACAGATCTTTGTAAAGGGACAGAAATGATTACTCCAAATATTAAGTCTATTTGTTATATTGTAATATATTTTCTGGAATTCAATGAAAGAAAAAAAACTGAATGCTTTTTATTTTAGTTCAAGCACTGTATTTTTCCCACCAATTTCTCAAGGTAAAGAAAAAAAAAAAGTGGAAGCTACATTTGATGATAACTCTGTCTAAAATATCAGTCAAATATTCATGTTCTGCAGAGATTTTCAAGCGATTATGCTCAACTACATCAACCTACTGGTTACCGTAAACCCAACGGCTAAAATAAACTGCAATGTGATTATCCCACTGGGATAAATCAAACTGATTTTCAAGATAATTAATATGCTGACCATAGTAAACACAAGAATACTGGAAAAGGACATTCTTTCATCAAAAGTGGTCTTTTTTCTTTTTAATACTAAATATGGTTGATCTTTTTGAAGAGTCCACAGGAAATTTTGCGTGGGCAGAGTAATTTGCATTTTCTGCCCAAAAAAGAGAACATGCAGTATCAGCCAGTTTCTTAATCAGAAACTATTTTTATCATTTCATCAGTCTCTACTGGAAATGTCAGTTAAAAAGCTTGCACATAAAATCCAGAACAAGCTTGAATATACACAGATCCAGAATGCAATCATAACGCGAGGGCTTGTACAGACCACGCAGTCTACCGATTGCGGCTAAGGAATGGCCAAATTCAACAATGCCTTTTCACCTTCCAGTCAACATTCTGAAAGAGTGTTTCTCATTTTTTTTTTCCCCAATTCATCTTTCAAGAAAAGTTATTTATAAGCTGTTTTCACCATTATCTCATCCTATTTCTCAAAGCAGCTTTTCCCATTCAGAGAAAATTTAGCTTTGCTTTCAAAGACACATAAATCCCAATCCTTTAAGCATACAAAAAAGCAGATTTTTTTTTTAACCCTTATGAGAGACAGAGGCTGTCAGTTAACCAGCAGTGCTGCTGCAATAAACACAGATTTTTATTTTGTCAGTGCTTGACCTTACACTAGATGAGTGAACACTATCTCTTGTTTCAACTTGGTTCAATTTGTTGCACGTTTCTTACAGCAAGCACTTTATGCCAATATTGAAGTGGGTAACTTTAAACCTCAGGCTCGGAGCCAAAACTGTATGCCTCAAGTGCCTAAATTTAGACACTTGTCTCAGAAAATTAGGCCTCCTGCTGTAAGCCAGAGAGAACCCAAATGCAAACAATCCTGATGTGCTGATTAACTGGGGGAAGCACAAGTGCAGCCTGCACTGAAGTCATGCAACGTATAAACACCGAGAAGAGAGAGGTTCTCTTCATCTATATTAGGAATTCATCGCCTCATTAACGGCACATTGCAACGCAGCAGGACAAGCCAGCCTCTCCTGCATTTTAACCAGAGAAGATGGACTGTCCCACTCCCTCAAATCCCAACTCCAGAGACAAGTGAGCACAAAACAGTGATGCTGCTGATGCCATGGGTGGAAGGGAGATCCACAAAATGCATCCAAGATACCTTCAGTTCGCTCTCCTGACATGGTTATATTACACGTCTACGCATCTTTTCTGTACCCTACTCAGGAAGGTGGAAACCTGCTGTAGATTGGCAATGGGATGACACCCTCTAAATCTTTCACATCGGTAGCAGATACCGTTAAACACCTGACACCTTGCTTACCCTTTGTGCGAGGTGAACAAGGAACTTCTTCCTCTTCCCTCACCCCTCTACCATTCCCCCGCTGGGGACTTCACTGGGGACCAAGTCTTTTGTGCAGGAGGGCAGAGCACAACAAAACAATGACAGCACTGGAGCTCTCCCTTTTTTGGGTACCCCTTTGAGGTGTGGAAGTCCTCACCTTCTGCACACCCACATCTGTCTCACTCCTCCCTGGGAGCTCACCAATCTCACCTCATCAAACACTCACACAAAGCCCAAGTCTAAGACTGTTTTTGTTTCTTTGGAATGGAAAATAGTCCTTTCCCCCATATTTGCAGAATAATGCATGAGGACACAAGTCTTGAAACAATATTAAAAATTAGACAAGAAAAATACATTTAATTTAGGGGGAAAAATAGTATCATTTTCTAAGTACACATAATGAGTTTTGATTATTAGAACGTGACAATTTCAGAGTATTAAACTGCCATTTCTGTTCAGCCATTCTAATTTTAAACAGTGAGAAAACACTTAGTAAGTTAATATATAAAATACAGCATCGCATCACTCGATAGACTATGTCTACTATCCTTGCTTTTAGAGATGAAGCATGGAGACCTACCCCTAGGAAGGAAACATTTGAAATAAAACACATTTAAGAAGCCTAAACGACTTGAACTCCATCATATTTGAATTGCTTTGCAGCCACATGCAGAGTGCTGATTCTACATCCTCTCCCCTTCACCTGCCCTACTCAGCACTACAGTTACAAACTAGCACAGAAACACAGAATTTGATTTATATGTGGTGTGACTTTCCCCTTCCCCCCATGCTTTATCTGTCGGCTAAGAGTTCAATCTCAGCTTGTAGCTGCAGTGCAGCTCCTACACACAAACCATAGTGGCCAACTTTTAATAAAGAAAAAAAAACAAAACCAACGCAACAAACCAAACACAAAGTAACAACAACAACAAAAAATCAATGAATTGTCCCAGGGAATCAGTATGAAATAAGAAATTTCAACAAATAAAAAACCACCCCAAAGCATCTTTTCCTACATGAGATGCCTTGAAAAATAACAAAAGATGAAGACACAGCAGTTTACAGAGAATGCTCAATAGAGGTTTTTACTCCCCTAATGAAACCTTCTAAAAGAAAACATACCAGTTAATGTCATTTTGAAACATGGCTTGCCCCAGTGTCATAAATTTTCCCAGAAGTACAGGCCAGTGGAACTAAAGATGTCAGCACGGGTTGTAGCCTGCTGCAGGGATCTTCCCCATATCACAGGCTGCATTCTGCACCGACCGAGCTTTGATGCTTATGAGAGAAAAAGACGTTTACCAAGCAGAGTCTGCCTGACCTTAGGTAATCCCGTGGAGGAGTCTGGCACACGCTCGCTAGAAATAGTTTCCACTGACCTGATTTCACTAAGAGAGGAGGTGGAGTCAAAAGGCTCATTGCCGACAAGACTCCAAAACAGCAAACATTTATTTCAGGTTTATGGCTTTAGCCCTGAAGCCATGATGAGAAGTTCACACAGTCACGCTCTTCGACAACATGAACTGTGCTGCCGAGGAGGTCGCCAAACCAGAGACGCCACAACAGCTTCACTGGCAGCGGGCTCTTACTGCTGCTTTCAACAGCAAAATGAAGAAGTGATGAAGCACACAGAGGAAAAAGACTTCACTGAACACACTCATGCAGTGCAACTTCCAATTTGCTTCATGTGGTTTCTTTGGTGAAAGCTCCCAAAGACCACTTCTAATGCCTTCACGATAGAAGCATTTCACTTAAAAGAGTATTTACTCCTGGAGAAGTGTCCTGGGATGCACTATGTGTGGAGCTCTCTAGCAGCGACTGCCTGCTTGAATTTTGGCTAATGCCCACATTGCAGCTCTTGCAGGGCTTTTGTGTAACTGAGCATAAGCGATCTCACTGCTTTTTCAAGTGGACAGATGCTGAGCGGAGCAGCCAAGCAGCACGTGGGCATGGACCACTGACCACTGCACTGCTCTAGTGCCTCTGGGCACGTGCTGTGGACCAGAGTTCCCCAGAGCTACTGGAGTACACACTGCAGCAACGTACTGCACTTCATATATCTAAAAGACAAGAAAATAAACCCAACCAACTCGACTGGCAGGATGAGGAAGTATTTCTGCACCCTGCTTTAACATGGTAACAGAGTACATCTAGGTTTGTTTCCATCAGCAAATGTATTTCCTTTGTGAAAACAGGCTGTTGTACCTTTGTTCCTTTCTTACGTGGTTGATACTAAGCCTCTGAGAGGGGAAAAAGCATCAATGAAGCACTAACCACCTGACAAAAACTCACTGCCTGAAGTGACACTTGTTACTGAAGTATCTGCTTATACGGCTTTTCGAGAGGGCTCTCTCAATGACCACCGCTTTCTAAGCGGTGGATGTTGCTGCTGTCGGGCAGAGTGAACACGTGAAGATGCCCTTTCCTTCTGAAGCGATGTCCACCAAAACATTCATGTAAGCTGTATGGATTTGACATCTGTAGGGAGGAAAACCGCTCGAATGTCCCTGATAATTCAGCTCCACAGGTGACTGAAAGCAGTGCCAGTGTGTGTGGTGATTTTCACAAACTGAGTTTCTGTGCCGTAAGAAGCGGCACCAAGAAACTCACAGATGCACAATGATCCCCTGACGTTCACCAAATAACACGTAACAGTAGGAAATTTTGCTCAAATGCTGCAAGAATTCAAAGAGGAAACCGAAAAGCTCTATGGTCTTAATCAAGTAAAAGATTAAAGCAAACACAACTTCATAAGGATGAGAAGGTCCTCTGAATTCCATCCAGATGATCATATGCATATGGCATCTCTACATGTAGCTTGCTGGATTGAAACCATACCTATTACTAGTTCCAAAAATCAAGATCCCTTGATTTATTTTAAACTGATTTCTCCCCAAAGCCATAATGTGACTATACTCAGTCCGAGCCCGTCATACTAAGATAAAAACCCCAATCTGTATGTTAGTATTACCATTTTCACAAAGCTGTATAGAAACCAGGCAACTTACCAGCATAATCCTCTTAGCATAAAGAAGAAGAAATGAAAGAGAGAAAAAGAGAGAGACAGAGTTAGGATTTAGCTTTCCTACGTTACAATGTATAAATGCCATGGAAAACCAAGCAAAATAAAATATGCATGTTTCTCTCAAAGACTGATCTGAACTGTGGGGGAAGCATCAGTGTTCAGTTATTTAAAAATTAGTGTTCAAAAATGAATGGTTTTCTTTGAGAAAGTAGCCAAAAGAAAATCCCTGAACTATGCCACCACATTTTTGTGAAATAATATATATATTATCAAAGCTCTTTCATTTATATCTTTTAAAAGGTAACGTGTATCAAACTGGAACTGGTTTTCATTAAAAGTTGGCACCTAGATTAAAAAAAGTTTTCATTTAAGTACTAAGCAATGCATGAAAAACTCTTAAGAAATTGCTGCAAGCAGCTTGAGTACAGTTCTGATTGTGGAACCAACCTACCCTTCGCATGAGTTAGAAGAATTAACTAGTCACCAGTAGGGAAAGAGTTTCCTTCCTTCTTCACTTTGCAGTGATGAGTCACAGTCTGACCTTTCATTTTCCAGTTTACTTAAGACATGACTCAAAAGTTACTTTGTTCTTTCCATCTCAACCTGCATTTTACAAGCTGCATTCTCAAAATGGGGGGACTCCAAACAAACAGCACAATGGACTATCAGTAAGAACCAAAAAAAAATGTCTTTCCAAGCACACATCAAAAGGGTTATACATGCAAGCTCTAAGTGCAGGGAGCAGGTTAAAAGAGCAAATGAGATATGCCAGCTTTCAGCACCCACACTGGGAAACACTCATTCAACATCTGGCCTGGCATGTTAGGGAACTGACGCTGGAAGGCTGATGGCACTAGAACTGGTGATGTGCCTATCTGCTGTGATTAAAACTTCCTCTTTGCAATCGAGTATCACCAGGTATCAGCAGATAACAGGCTTTTTATTCCCTCTGAAAGATTCCCTTACATCCAGTGTTTTGCCTTCTTAAAGTACATTTGCCCAAAAGGGTGGGAGTCTGGATGGGCGTCATGCCAGGGACTGTCTTGCTTGTTTCTCAAGTCCTGAGGGAGAACTTTTAAGGCCATCCTTCCAGCCAGGAGCTTGTTTGAATACCCTCCTATGCAATAGGTGTGGAACCATCAAACATGGGAGAACAAGCAAGAGGAAGTTCAGCTGCAGCTCACACATGGTAGAACTGTGGTTGGTATTTTGTCCCACTAGGTCCTCACATCTGTTTAGGTATGTGCATAAAGCCTCAGGAGGCACACACACACTATTTACAGCTGGGGAAAACAGGTTTTAAGAGATTTGTGAGGTTTACCTTGGTTTCAGCACTTTGGATTGCAAGCTTTTATTAATGCCACTAAAATACTCTTAGTTTTTAAACTATACCATGAGGATGCAGTTCACACCCACACTGCGTTTTCCAGTTGTTTCCTACTTGGCAGTTCTACGTTTGACTGAATCTTAGGAATTGGTTCACATCTTGAAGCATCACGACAAAAATCAAGTAACACAGTTAGGTATTATTCTTTCAATACCATTATTATCCTCAAGCTCACCAATACCAGAGTAGCTCTTTTTTCATCAAGAGAGCAGAAAATGCTGTATAGTCTGTAACAGAAACAACCACCATTCCTCTTCTTCTTCTTCCCCCAGTCTCAGCTAGACAAACCTCAAAAGTTTCACAAGAACTTTCCCCCCACCCCCTGAGATTTAATTAAATGCTTAAACCTACCAGCTCACACAGAGACACATGCACAAGGACAGCAAAAATTTTCAGTTTCCTACTCTCTGGCTACAAGAAGGCAGGGGCTTGGAAGAAGCATCTACAACTTACTGTGCCAGTTTACAGAAATTTTTCATCGCATGTTACTAATTACTCTGTATTCAGACATTTAATTAAACAAGGAGAAAAGATTAGCAGATTGTATTTAAATCATGCAAAAGCATACCCTCCTCTCATGAACAAAATATATAGGGTTAGCTGTCTATTTTGCAACTCACCTTTTACCACTTCAGTGAAATTGGACAGTACACGAAAAGCACTGCTCCACAGAAATGCATGGCATATAAAAAGCTGTGCTATACACACAGCAGCCACAACCTGCCCCCACGAGACAACCTGGAAGACCAGCACTGACAGCAAAACCTGATCTGGTGTGTCCCTGTGTTCTCCCAGCCACTCACCTCCTGACCAAGTCCTCCCCTCCCACCCGCTGGAGTGCCTGGGGAGGAAACACCTTCCCAGCTGGGGCATCGAGATGAATGAGAACGGGAGAAAGGATGACCCGGAGCCCATGGGTGTGCCTCGGAAGGTGGAAGGAGAGCAGCTCACCCCACCTCTCAGGGCAGACCACCAGTGACCAGAGCACCAGCCGTGTGCTCCCCAGGGCCATATGCACTCTTCCAGCTCCAGTGAGCAACGGTACAGAATTATCCTCCCAGGCTGCTCTAGGTGGAAACCCAGCTAACCAAGCTCTACCCTCTTAACTAGATAGTGCCTAGCAAGAAAATTGCAGAAACAATGAGTCAATACAGCAATCACACAGTGTTTATTCCTTCCTTAAAAAATAATAGTAAAAAAAATCAAAACAACCAACCACAACTTAGAAAAAGCTTAAGGAAAACAAAATTGCAAGTGCTCCACAGATAACATAAAAATATTCTTAAAACGTACTGAATTCAGCCAATACTAATTGAGAGAGGGCCCAGCTTGCAGACTCACTCACCCGGAAAAATCTGTAGTGAGAATACCGTAATGAAATATGTATATTCGGCTTATGTGGCACAAGGTCAGGTATCCCATAGCTACGAGAAAGGAGTACCTAAAAACATACAGAACACAGAGTTACCAACACAAGTACCAGCAAGGACCAGAATCACTCATATTGGGTTTGGGCTTACTGAGGAGCAGAGTTTGATTTTTGCAACTTAGATTGTTAACAAGTCTGAAGTTACGGTACAAGATCTGGCAGAAATTTTCAGAGGACTGATGGTTTTGTGTACCCAGGTGAAACATTACGGAGGTGTCTCCTCACACTGGGGGTGGGAAAAAGAAAAGAAATAGGATCACTTCAAGTCGTGTGTTTCAGAGCTTCCATTCTCATGTATTATTCTGCAATTTCCGACTCAAGAATTTGAAACCAGATGATTCTGTATGTGTGGCACTGAAGTTATATCCACTGCCTTTTTTATCTGTAAATGTCATTTACATGTAAAACTCTTTCTAAGATACACCTGAAACTAAAATATTTCAAGATTAAGATATTTTCTCTCTCTGATTTTGTATAAAGGCAGATAATGACACATGGCCTAATCTTTTCAGCTCCACGTGCTAACAGATGCCTCTTTCCAGAAGAAACTTTCCTTAAGTGGAGCTTGACAAATTCAGTCTATTCTTAAAGATGACCACAAAATTGTTAGGCAGGACAGTAGCCACTCTTTCTATCTTCAGAGTCGCATCGTCCGAGGCCTGGAGGTGATGCAGTATCTAGGTAGGGCAGATGTAGCCTTGCCTACAGCTAACCTCTCTCCAGATATAGCTGAGAGCAAGAAAGAGGATACTGGGGAGGTAAGAAGCAGATGGGTATTTGGAAACAAGACTGACAAAGCAAACGAGAGAAAAGTGCAGCAGAGAGCTGGGACACCAGAATGAAAGGCTTGCATCCCATGGACAGGCTGGGACCAGGTCTACTGGTGTCCCCTGCATCAGGAGGATAGCCACCCATGGACAGGCTGGGACCAGGTCTACTGGTGTCCCCTGCATCAGGAGGATAGCCACATAAAGGAGAGGATGCAAAAACCTACAGAGGAATGAGACTGCACATCCTGCACACCCAGCAGAGCTGAGCCATGGGAGGTCTGGCAGGCAGGGAGCACACACTGCCAAGCAGGATCCCCCCAGACCCATGGTGGGGATCTAAAGGTGAAATCAAACAAGAGGAACAGTCACCAGGCAACTGAAAATGAGCCAGGCCTTCATCAAATCATGACTGGCTTTAAAAGAAATGAGTTAGTCCTCCCCAGGGACTAATAAAATGCTGTGTGAATAACAGTGATGGATTACAAGGCAACCTGCAGGTCATGCAGCCCAGAGCAAACAGCTGGATGAAAGGCAGACTGAAGGGGCACGACAGCTTCTTCAGGACAGAATTTGTCTTATTTTATCTGGCTCAGGCATCCAGTCCAGCCTCAGCTAGGTCCTTAGGACAAAGAACAGCAAGCATCCCTCCAAAGGCAAGGCACCCAGCTCAGACATGTAATGGTGATAGATGGGATGAAGCGTCTAAAATAAGCCTCCATGTGTAAAGCACCTAGACTGAAAGGGGGGTGAGTGGGGAGAGATACACTGAATTGCTGCTGCAGCTGGGAACGTTTCTGATGCTGGATCAGTTTGTCCATATATAGTCCTTGATGGCTGGCAGCCTCACTAGAGAGCAAAGCAGCAGAAAATAACCCGGGAACGAAGCATGCAGGTTAAAGTATGCAGTTTCTTTATTTCATTTGTTCACTTCCACTTGCATCTGAGGAAGGGAAAAAGCCAAGTCTTGGAGGCCCACTATTAAGGATCTAGTACTCTTACAGGCCCTCTGTATGAGCAGGCCCACCCCTTAAACTGGCATTTTTCAAGGTTATTCTCAAGCAGCTGCTTGAAGACGCTGTTATTTTGCCAAAAAGTAATAACGTGGATGTAGTCTGAGTCACACCGCTATCACTAGCGGGATACAGTAGAACAGTCCTAACCCAATCCTCCCAGCTGAAAGGTTTTTCAGCACGTTGGATTGCTACTTCACATTGACTCTAATCAACAAATGACTATTTCAAAACAGTGGGTGACATTATATGAACTGGTTTAATCTGTGGTGCAGTATACAGCTATTTTGCCTGTTGTGACTAATCGGCTAAACAGTAGGAGTGAGGGGGTTTCCTGCTGAAACTGTGCCTGTTTCCCTACCACCACCTCAACTTGTCTATGAAGACCTAAGTATTGGATGATTCCTTCCGTAGACTTGGTTCCCCTGATCTACAATCAGTAAATCCTGCATTTCTGTGATGGGCAGGAGACAAGTAACAGACATTTTCAGCTCCTTTTCCTTCTGGCCTCTGGATGGCACTTTCATAAATATCATTCAATTACTTTTAAAAAATCAAAGATACCAGATACCTCTGGACTTCCAGGCCTTGCACTCTGTGAAGGGGTGGAAAAAACCTCCTTGATTAATATCTGGTTTGCTGGTGCAAAATGCTAATGACTGCTCTAGACAGGCCTGTTGTTTATAGTTTATGTTTCTAAACAACCCCAGAGAAATTGTAAGTGACAGTTTCCATTTGGCCATTAGAGAGGGGTCGCCTCAAGAAGTGAAAAAGAAGAAGAGATTATTTTCTGAGCAACAGATCTCAGATAGTCCTGGCCCTGGAGCCAAGCGAAGAAAGGGTTTCCATTCCCCGGTCCAGCCTGATGTGGTTGTGAGCATTCAGCAGCAGCCACAGAGACAGCCGCACAGCACAGAGACAGAAATCACCTGTAACACACCCAAACCAAACCACACCACAGTATTAACCGCATGCTCTGAGAGACCAACACAAAAGTAAAGAAGTGGTAAGAACTGCCAGCTCGTCCTTCTAGCCAGCTATAAAGTAGGAAGTTTACAGATAAAACTTCCCATCTGTGGTGACTGATGGGAAGCAAATGATTCCACTTACACAAATTTGTAAACTCCCCCGTGCTGAACAGAGAGTATGGTACCCACACGAGAAGGCTCGGTGACTGAGCAGAGTTCTTCCACATGAACTTCCTCTCAGATAGTGAAAGCAGCAGATACAACTACCATGTAATTTGCATTTTCACGTGAAAGAGCTTTTTGTCTTTTGGCCAGGAAGGCACTAATTTGATAAAGCACTTTGGGAGTCTTAAGTGTCTTCCTTCCTCTCTGGTGTTTGTATAGGGGAATAAAGATCCCACGAGTGGAGAACTTCTCACGATGATGCCATAACCTTCTGCTTCAAAGCAATGACATTGTGGGTACTTTCTATTTTCTAAGCTCAAAGCCCAGTACCAAACGCAAGATTTAATTTTGTAGATCGCTAAATTAAGCTGCCACAGTGACCTTATTTTAACCACCTAACTCAAGAGTAAGTGGAAAATACCTAAAGGCCAAACAGTAAGGGGGAAAACACATTAAAAGGGATTATCAAAAGCGATCCTCAAGGACACGAGACCAAGGAGAATATGACTTCATTATGTTTAAGAAACCAGAGGTTTGGGAATAGATTATTAAGCCCACAAAAGCCAACTTCTGAGGACAGCAATATAGCAATGCAAAAACCACAAACTGACATTACAGCTGCTTCTGTCACTGAATGAACAAAGCTCCTGCAAGTAACTGGGACAGAAAAGTGGGAAAGAAGGGCAGTAAAGAGAAGGTGGTCCTAAAAAAACCCTCATGCTTCTCCATGAAAGGACTGTAGTTGTCAGAGGGGCAGCTCCAGACCTGCAGCCACACCAGCTCACCTGTGGATGTTGGGAATACTCGCCATATTCATAATGCCATAGTTCATCATCACCAGGACAAAAAGATGAATGGAATACCTTGAAGACAATAAAGTGAATATTTAGATCATTTCTCCATGACCCGGAAGGGCTGGTAGTTCAGAGTGAGGGATATCCATCTCCATGCGATGGATAAATGCCATGTCACATCAGGGTTGGTTAACATGGATTATCACAATTACGTCTTTATAGCCTGAATGTCCAACAGAGATTAACACTTAGTGACATGATATCATCCGTTTCACTGAGAGAAAGAGCAGCCTGGGTTGAAATGCACCTTCAAACTGGATGCAGCTTTTCCAGAAGAGGTTACCCTCACAGCAGACTGGAGTGGCTTTAACTTCCAGAACAAACATCACAGATTAAATACTTCACTTACAAATACTTTCATGGCTCATTTCACTTTGAGGGTTTGGGATAGTTACACTGGTTAGGATTTTTTTTTTTTTTTTCAGGATAACTTAGAAAGTGCCTTAAGATTAAAAAATGTAATGTTTAAAAATATGTTTACCCAAGCCTTGTCTACACGGTAACTAAATACTCACCACCCAAAGCAGAAGACAGCAAAGTATATTCCAAAGAGGGTGGCAAATGCATGGCGAACAGCAGAGCTGGCGTGACTGGGACCCAAGTAAATACGAAACCAAAACGCAGCCAAAAGTGCAAACAGTTGACAGGCTACAAAATTGATCTGTAAAAGACAAACAAAACAAAAAATGGTTGTGATTCTTGGAGGAGAGGCAAAAGGAGTCTCTCCATTCTCAGAACAATAAAGAGCAGAACCATGAAAAGAGGGAGGAAAAAATGAGAGCGATGAATCTTTTGTTTCTTAGCATTCTCACATGTAAGCCCAAACAGTAACATCCCTTGGCCAGCCACAGGAGGGATTAAACAAGCTTGTAGCCACCCAAAAACTCAGACAAGAGGAAGAGCAGGCTCCAGCTCCCCAAGCTATGTGCAGGCTCTGGGCAGTTCTCACTTTCCCCAGGGCAGGGCTCTGCTCTGCTGCCAGCCCAACCCAGGTACAGGGGACATCGCCCCCGCCATCTCCTGGTGGGAGGCAGAGGCCAGGAAGCAGACTGGGACACTGCAGCATTGCCCCAGTGCCTGACTTTCTCCACAAGCCCCAAAACAAGGGCAAAATCAACAATCCTGATGTGATGCTGTTTCACAAGCAGTAACTGTACAGCCTGCTCAGCCTTCACAGCAGCCTCCCAGCAGCCTTTCAACTTAACCCTTTTTTTGCAGTTCAGGAGTGCAAAGAAAACAACTTTGCTCTACTGCAAACTGCTGAAGGAAACTGCTCCTCAATTGTTCTTTGGCGACCACGTCTCTATAGAGCGTGGGAAGCAGGCTGGTCCCATGGGGACCAGATGGCAGTGGGAGCACAAGACAGATACATGTTGAGAGCCACTCCTATCAGACAGAAGAACAAGGAAAAACTTCAAGTATCCTCAGAGCAAAATTGACATCTAGCTGCCTTCTTCAAGTCACCTTCTCTTTGACAGCCTCAGCAAAAATCCCAGAAGTCAGAAGAACAACAGAGCTCAGGAGCCACCTCAAATGGAGCAGCAAAGCATTAGGATAAGACATCTCTAAGTCCAGCCTGGACTCTAGACAACTGGAGTTAAACTCATTTATTCATCTGCAATCCATTTTCAAATAAAAAAAAATTAAAATTCACCCCGCGCTGTCCAGCAGCAAGTCATCCTAGACTGAGCAAAACTAAATAGACTGCAATGTTTAAGCAGTCACTTGGATTAGAGGATTATCCAAAGCTATCAATCCAGGACAGGATGATGTATCTCACTCGGAAATGCTCTGACATGCTGGCTGTCCAGAGGTGCTTGGATTCAGTCAGGCTTCTTGTCAAAATCATTTACAATGTGTTTAATAAGACACAACAGCCCCAAATTGCTTTTACTCTGGTGGACTATATCCAACACGGTGCTGTTCAAATAAATGCTTTTATTACAGATCTGTTTGCTACATCCCTGCAGCTCCTTTATTTCAGTGATGCAGGCAGCCACGCAGTAGAATAATAATAACTTAGATACGATGACCTTTAGTAGTTTGGAGCAGAGAAACTATGTTTATTTCTTGTTCATGTAAGTAACCAGCATTTGTAACAGATGTCACAGAACTATACCCAAAAGCAAGTAATTGGCTATGTCTTCTGACAATAGTTTATGCTTTATTTAAATAAGGCAGTTCTCATTTTCTGTGCAGGATTTAAAAAGTAAGACAACAAAGCGGCATTACTCTCTCAGAACCCAGATGCTGCAGTACAAATCTCAAACTCTCATCTGTTTTTTTACCACAGAGTTACACACAAAATAACTCCTCCCTCCCCTCCTTCCACAGCCAGAGGTATTGCAGAAATAGCTGGATTGAGGACAGCCCCTGCAGGGCTTCTCTGATTGCACCCTTTCTAAGCAAGGTTCCAGGACCGATGGATGGCAGTTCATCAGTGACAGTTCAGTGAACATTAATCCCACCTCAGCCTGCTTCCCACTTATGGTCGTACTGGTACATCCAGTACAGCTCAAGCCCGTGGCACGCAGAGCCCCTCTGATTCAGTACAAAGCAGCAAAGTGCAGAGACTCCAAGAAATCTGATGTGGCTGATTGTTTAAAAGACAATACCCCCTTCTGTGCAGCATCACTCCTGGAAGCTTTACATCAGTAAAAACTATTAAGATAAGCAAGCATTTTCTTTTTACTTTCATCTGGTTCTTGTCTGTTCAGGTTGAGACGTTAAAAGATGCTGGGACTTCAGAGGTTCACACACACAGCAGAATGAAAGTGCAAGATCCCACGGCAGACACACTTGTAAGAGCATTTATGTAGCTAAGGCAGGTGACCATAGGAGCAGAGACTTCGTACGAGCTGACCGAGTACACGGCAGCACAGCAGCCTTGTGTACACATGCTCTCGCCCGCCTACGCTACCAGTTCCTCTCAGCGTGTCTTACCTCTCCTACTTGGATTAAAGTTAGCACCGGTACACGAACCCTGTCACTATCACATCTTCATTTTGTTGTGCAAACTAATCAAGTATCCAAAATAAACAGATGACAGACAGCTGAATGTGAGCCAGCGGTGTGCCCAGGTGGGGTAAATCCTTGTACCAGTATAAAAGCAAGAGAACACACTGGCCTTATGTTTCAACCAGCTTTCAATTTGTAAGGGTGGTTTCTGCAGAGCAGCCAAACATCACAGATCCAATATACTCAGCAAGCAGTAACCTCAGCATAGCAGTTTTCTTTTACCCCTATTGTATTGAATTAAGTGAGAAAGTACTTTAGAGAGGAAAGGCTACAACACACCGTTAAAAGTCATAGACATGATGAAAAATATCTAAATAACCTTCCTCTTCAAGATCCGTAAATGGCAGGATCACAGACACAAACACACAGCAGGATTCCTAAGTGTTATTTGAACATTACCTGACCTACCACAATAGCACAAAGGAAGAGAAGGCTGCACCCAATTGCTTAAGAGATTGACTCCCAGATACAAAGAAAAATGCATTCCGAAATGCAGGAAGAGTTTTGCTCATGGGCTGAGGACACTCATGCCTTTGCCCTCCTTTCTGAACTGCAGCCACCACAGCCCTTCAGCAGCTTGCCAGCTTCCTTTCCCCCATGGCCTTGGTTTTCTGACAGACAGCGCTGCCTCTAAACATAACATGCTGCATTTGGTTTAATTTGTTTATAATTAAGTCTTCAGTTTACACAACACATACGTGTTACAAACAATGTGATTAGCTTGGAAGGATTTGTCAGCAGAGGGACTAGGAGAGGGAAACCAAGGAACAAGAAAGCCAGGTAAGCACAATTACTGATCAAACCTTTCTGATATCCATCAGGTATTTGGTACCTATTGGACAAAACCATTGGGGAATAGTATTGGAGAATACTTCTTGTATCTGCCCACTATAAGCCTGCTCTTGGAATGTGAATGCACCAAGCTCACCTCTGATTTCTGTGGGGTTCAGTCTGATGATCAAATATAGCTGTGCAGAGTTCACTGCACGTTCTAGCCTATAACATTATGTATGTAACATATAATCTTATAGTTTCCTGCAAGCCTGACTTTTAGAGGTGCTGAGTAATTTCAGAATACTTCTGCAGATCAATCCCTTCTGAGTTTACCTGAGCCACAACTGATAGTGTGAATAAACCAGCCACATCTTAACTAGAACCTGTCACAAAGAGAGGGAGGGAGGTTGGTTGTTTCTTGGGTTTGGGGAATGTAAGGCAAATGTCAAGACACCAGTAAAGCTGCAGAGCTCCTTTCCAAGTGCTAGGATTTTTTTTTTTCTGCCTGGCAGGCTGAATTGTATTTAAAACTGAGTGGTACCTTTGGTACCAGACCGGTTCTGGTCTGTTCTCCGCAAAGTCATAAAGGGATACGATAGCTTTTCATAGGGCTACCACCTCTGTTTAGTTATTTAAATGGAAGACTTTGAACACATTGCTGTCCCGTGGATAACTGGTGGACAAGTTCTCCATGGGACAGCACTGTGCCCTTGTGGCCAGGAAGGCCAACGGTCTCCTGGGGTGCATTAGGAGGAGTGTGTCCAGCAGATCAAGGGAGGTTCTGCTCCCTCCCTACTCTGCCCTAGTGGGACTATTGCATCCAGTTCCAGGCTCCCCAGCTCAAAAGGGACAAGGACCTACTCGAGAGAGTCCAATGGAGGCTACAAGGAAGATTAAGGGACTGGAACATGTGTCTTATGAGGAAAGGCTGAGAGACCTGGGGCTCTTTAGTCTGGAGAAGAGAAGCCTGTGAGAGGATTTAATAAATATTTATAAATATATGAGGGCTGAGTGTCAGGAGGAGGGGAGCAGCCTCTTCTCACTCGAGCCCTGTGATAGAACAAGGGGAAATGGATGTAAGCTGGAGCACAGGAAGCTCCACTTCAACATGAGAAGGAACTTCTTTACTGTAAGGGTCACAGAGCACTGGAACAGGCTGCCCCGAGAGGTTGTGGAGTCTCCTCTGGAGATGTTCAAGACTCGCCTGGATGCGTTCCTTCGTGACCTGTGCTAGATCTCCAGGGTCCCTTCCAACCCCTGCCACCCTGTGATCCTGTGATATGCTGCATTCACATGCATACACACAAAGACTGCCATATGACAGTGACTTTACTACATTCCACTTAAGATGAACTTTATTCTTCACACTACATATTTAAGGTACCTAAGTAAGCAGATCTCTAAGATTTGAAGAAATGCTGCCCTGCGTCACAAGTGAAGGAACTGTCACAATTTCCTCCCCTTCCCTTCCCAAACGGGAAAAGTTTCATATTAATCCTTTTTGGTTATTTCCACTGCTGCTAAAAACACTTTGTAAACAGTAAATTGCAGGCTTCTGAACAGGAATGGTGCCTACACAAAAATAACATGAGAATAGAAAAGAAATTCTATGAGAATTAACCCTTCTCATTCTGACCCACCATTATAAGTCATTTAGCCCATGTTTTTTAGCTAGTCACATCTCTTTAGTGCTACCACCAAAATTTTTTCCCATCTGTTTTCAACTTTGCTAGCAGAAAAGAAACACCTTTGCTTTTCACAGTCATTTTCTTCCATGCTCTAGTGAGAAGATGTAATGAAATAAGGAATCAGAGGACAGGATACGTTGCCAAAACAACATACTATCTTCCTTTCATTTTCCATGATTAAACACTGGAAGACAGAGATGTGGTGTCATCACAGTATCCTGCACTAACATCTGGAAGACTTGGACCTGAGTCACAGCCAGCTGAAGACAGCCTTGCAATGCAGAAACAAGACACCTGCACTGTCAGAGAGAGAGAAAATTTGGAACAGCTCCAGCCCAAGCGGGTTGATAGTTGTTATTGTTAAAGAATTCCTTAACCTAACAATATTTAATAGACTCAACTTTAAAAGGCCAGACGGATCCAGAGCATGTAAACACCAGGTATGAACAAGAAAAAACAACAGACTGTAGTTCTTCCCTTTATCTATTCAAATTCTGTTGTAACAATAACTCAGAGTGATGTTTAGACTACAAATCTGGGTTTTATACAAAGCTGGCAATCAGGTCAAACCAACCAACCCAGCAGCTACGGTATTGACACAAGACTAACCAAGTGTAACGGTTTCAAGATCCACATGTACTATCGAGCTAAAGCAAAGCCTTCAGAGCACATAAAAGGTTAGTTCCATCTGCCTCAAGCCTTTGCACCTTCTCCCATTTTCAGTAGGGTGAAAGCAACTTGACAAATGTTGGACTGGTACTGCGGGAAGGGGAAGCACTAAGTCCTAGGCATCTGGAGTCACCTTTTCAGACATCTCCATCAACTGGCAGTTGGGAAAGTCTTCTCTTCAACTTCCTAACCATTTGCAGAGGAATAACACAAAACTTTTTGGTCTATCTTTTATTGGGTCCCATTCACCATCTGCAGGTGGGCACTTTTAAGGGCAACAGCCAGTTGGCAAGTCACAAAATAGAAGTTCCAAATATCTGGCATTAAATACGCGTCTCTCAAAATCTCAGCATTTGGAGGACATGAGGCCATTGCCAGTAACAGAGTGGGAATAATTATCGCCTTTTGTCCTAGGGGCAAACTACCTTCATGGTAGAGGGTAAAAGAAAGAAAGAAAAAAAAAAGTAGCAATTTGTCAAATTCCTCTAACAGGAAAGTCACGGAGCCATAGTGCATTTCCAAAAGGACACTGGTAAATGTGTTGTTTGATGCACTGGGAAATGACTGACCCACCCTCCCGAAATACCTTACACAGAGAAAATGGGAAGTGCTTTTCGTAACTAGAAGTTCTTGAGATGGGAAACTGGATATATAAGGGGAGGCAAAACCTGTTTATAGCCTTCCACCAATCATCACCAATAGCCTTGCTCACCACATAGCTACTTCAGGGTTAGCTACTAATCACCCACTTCAGGAAGTTTCTATTCCCCTCATCCCACAAGCCTTGCATCCGCAAATCTCCCCATTCAAAGAAGTGGTGACAGACATTTGAGAGCTACTAGATCACACTCTAGAAGGAGATAAGAAGTAAGATTAAGCATGCAACCTGTTATTTTAGTGCTTTCCATATTTCCTTACAGTTAAGTATCAGGAAGAAAAACCCTGCATTCTCTTTTGACCACAAAAATACTTTACTTCTCCTTTACTACTATTTTTCCTCCCTTATACTAGCAGGAAAACTGATCTCACTTTCCAAAAATCTAGGAGGATGTAACAAATGGACCACGCAGTTTTCTCCAGACTCTCAATGGCAATTACCCAAACCAGACAGCCCTCTGTAAGCAAAATTCCAATTAATGCTATCATTCATTACCTATGAAAATCACTACGAGAAATCACACTGCTAACTTGTCACTTGTTGGATGACAAGGTGCTGATATGTGCCCCCCAACACACGGCCTCTGGACAAAAAGCAGGCATGCTGCACATTCACACACGTTCACAGACAGAGGTACAAGTGTGTTACAGCACAGCCAGGCTGCCAGAATATTCCCAGCCCAGTCCATGCCCAGTGCAGTGTGCAGGAGATGATGCAGACTGTCCTCAGATTACAGATAGCACAGAAAATGCCTCTACATTTACTCCAGGCCTTGTGCTTAGCAGCCAAATGAGAGAATAAGGCTTTAAATCTGCATTTCATCTGCTGGCCAAAAGAAAGCGTATGAGCAGGGGCCCCCCATGGTGGTTTAGCATAAAGATGAAGTGGTAGCCCGTGGTCAAGATACTCCATTGCTACCTACTTGTGAGCTACTGAGCGTTTGTTTAGGAAGCTGCCTCGAGGGTTTTATCTGGTAAATTAGATTTTCTCTTCTATTCCCCAACTTACCACAGATCAGCAAACAGCTGTTTTCGGTATTTGGAAAAGCAGAAGGAACAAACCATGTTAACAGAAACTACTGACAGCAACTCCTTCTCAAGTCAAACCGCTGTCTGTGGAGTCCAACAGTGCTTGGGTAGTATTTTGGAAAGGGGATGCCATAATAAAATGTTCCACTTTGCCAGAGATCGGCCCCATCTTCCAGGGTGTTGTCTTTCTTGCGAAGAATAAAGCTGTAACTACAGAAGTGCAGTAACTTGTTTTTTCCATTTAAAAGATTATTTTGCACATATAACCAAAGACACCTGGCAAATAACATGTTTTAAGTTCACTTTGCTGAAGACATTTTCTACTTTGATGTTGAAAAACAGACCTGCTGTTATGATAGCATTTCACAATATCCAAATTGTGATATTTAAAATGGGTGTGTTAAGAATGAGAGATGGAATATTCTTTAATCAGATCATCTCAAAGATATCTGATACTTTCTGTAATTTTTCAAAATATTTTCATCTTCCAGACTATTTTTATGAACCGTAAGGACAAATATTCTCTGCAGAGATCACTTAACTCTACGCAGGGCCGTGACAAACACCCCCGAAAAGAGGGTGATATCACAAGTTTCCCACTGATAGAATTTTGACTTAAGATTCCACAGGGCAAAAGTATTCCCTTAACAGCATCAGTGCAGCTCCCCTGACTGCCCACAGTGGTACTGCTTTGCACCGTGCACTGAGAGCCGGCACAAACAGGCATTTGGGAAGGAATCACACTTGACTGTCACTCGCAAGATGCTGTATTTTCTGTCTGCAGCCAGGCACTGTGGGTTGCAAACAGCGTGGATCAGAGCAGAGACAAATTTACACTGGGGAAATACTGACATGACTACCGAGAAGTCACACCTCCCTTATACTGAACAACTCCCCTCTCCGGCTTTGCGTTGTAGGAGTCCCGTGGAAGACTTTGAGGAGTCAGAAGTAAAGGTTTTAAAATATAATTTCTCCTATGGGAGAAAGAGAAACGTATATGCATGACTCATGTAAGATTATTGTTCTCTGCAGAAGCAGCACTCAGTTCTCACAGCCCCGGCTTTTTTGCTGCTGTTGCGTGTGGAGTACGAAGTTGGTAAAGAGAATATGCCAGATTGACAGTATTTTGGCCTGTTGTGCTGTTTTCCTGGGTAAATTCTGCTGTTTCCCTACTTACAGGGTCAAATATCCTTCCGCAATTTAAACTATAAACGTGAAACAGATGTTCTTTCTGGATTACCTCTACGAAGCCACTAGCAGAACAATCGCTAGCAGGACACACAAATACAGCCACAGGACAGATTAAACCCTTAGTCATCAGAAATTTTTAAAGAAAAACATTTAAGTCAAAAGTAAGCTTAAGAAATCAAATCTACATCATAATGCTAAGTCACACACCCATACATTCACCTTTGATGGCTGATAAATTTAAAGTGTGGACCTGATCCAAGTACAGCTTTAGCTTGCTGTCAGCAGCTCTTACATTGAACTGGAATGACTCTATGTTGAACAGATGTTTCAGCAGTGATCATTTATGTGCAGCGATGTTCTGCCACTACCTGTAACTCGGTAATTACTGTTCTCTCAGCGAGTAGTGCCAAAACAGGGCATGGTGAAATTCCCTTGTACCCAAAATAATTCCTACCTGTAACAGAAGCAGCAGGAAAATCAAACAAGCTGTTGCCTTTAGCCACTCAGGTGGGTTTTCTTAAACCAGAACGCCTTTAGGTTGTTAAAGAACTGCCTCATTTCTTCAGACTACTCAGCAGTGAGGTAGCACACTAATTATAGTACCTTTAACCCAAAAAGAGTACTTTAAAAAGAATAATTTAATATACCTCTCCACAGGTATAGTATCTCATGGTATAACATGGCAGACATGTCTAAAAGCAGAACTAGAGCCAGCAGGTTTGAGTATAGAGAATATTTAAAAGGAAAAAGAGGAGTGAAATGTCATTATCCAAAAGGAAATTTTGTCAGGAAGAAAACCACAAAAAACCAACACCAGGACTACCAGCTTTGATTTTCCAAAGTCTTCCATGCGAAGTAGGAAGTCACTGGGATCTTGTACTTCTCGTAGGAAAGATGGCATCTTGTACCACCTACTCTCCTTGCCAATGTATAGATTCATACTGATGCAGAGGGAACAGACTGACCTTGCCATCACACTGCTCCATCACTCCCAGCTCTTCTCAGAGGGTCTACTCAGAAGACCAGACTTAAACTCACATAAAAGTAAGAGAGAGATGCTAAAGTGAAAATTAACAGAAACAAGGAAAACAACAACTTCATGAGGGTAAAACACAACAAAGCAGAGACGTGAGTGCCTGCAAAGCCTTCTCTGAAAGTCCCTAGAACTCCAGGAAGAGCTCTGCCCGCCCCATGGTGGGGACACCACAGCACTGCTTCCCCCTGCTCTTTGTCACCTGCAGGGCTGAGGCAACTAACTGGAGCTTAGATCCTTCGTTTTCATAATCATTAGTTAAATACAGCAGTTACCCGTCTTTTTTTCAGAAATTAATTCTTGGATAATACTGTTCACAACTGGTCTCTTCAGGTCTGACAGTCACAGCCAAACCCCAATTATTTTGACACAACCTCTCAAGAGCATTGCCTAGCCCCTGCTCTCCAATACCATCACGTCATCCACCACAGACAGTGGGTCAGCAACAAAAAAGAAGCAGGACTAAGACAGGTTTCATCAGGTATGCTCCAGAGATTTCAGTCTGGTTTCTACTTCAGCATTCTTCAGTAACTAACTTCAAAGCAGCAGTGCTAAGAATAGCATCACAGATCTGCAGTCTTCCCCCCCGATTTACAGGTTTAGTTTTAAAAACTTAGAACACAGCACAGCAAGCCAATCACCTTTTCACTTTGTCTGTGAGACTGACATAAGTACGTAGACGATTTACTCAAAATGCAAACAATACAGACATACGTGTGTATACCCAGCCACCCTGCTAGCCCATCCTTCTATGGCTTCAATGCAAACTAGTTCCCCAATACCAATGGGAGTTGCATGAACATAGGAATGGCAAGACCCTTACAGCAATCCTTCTCAAGCCCCAAGTCAGAAACACGCTTAACTTTCAGGCCACACGAAAGCCCAGCATCTGTACGTATTCACCGAGTTAAAATAAAACAGTAGGCTTAAGTGCAGTCCTTCACTAGAACGGGCACTGGCACATCTCAAATGACTTGCCCCATTACTGCTGTTGCAAGGTCTGTGCAATTCTATTTTCGGATCCTTTTCTACAGAAAAATGTGTCAGTGGTCTTTAAAAATACCCACCAATACAAACAACAGTTTCGTTCACATTATCCCAGTGATATCCCAGTAAGTGCACACAATAGAAAGGAACAAATATCAGTAAGGGAAAAAGTGCCAGCTCACAAGTTATTCTAAACCAAAAGAAAGTTGAGCTTTTTTTCCCCACTGTAGAAACTGTCAGCACTGTGTTAACTTTAGGCACATTATCCTTGGAATTAAGTAGCTCAGTCAAAGGCTAAAGCTTTCAGACACCACAATGGCATTATCAAAGAATTTATTAGGCCCTTAAATACTGAAAATCTGGAACATCCTGTATTTAAACACTCAGTCATGCTCGCAGCAACTTAAAACAAGGGTGCTGTGAAAATTAGCATATTAGGACATGATTAAAAAATTTATGCAAGGACTTTGCTAGACAAAATGGTAGAATATATCTGCCATAACACGGATGTCAACACCTGAACTAGTCCATCTGAATTTCTCCTATTGCCAATGGGGAAAAAAAGGCAGTTCCAAGATGCAATTCATCTAATTCTAAAAAACAAGTCTAAACCAGGTACTTCTTATAAAAGTAATCTAGGTAAGTTTAGATTTAGAAATGTTCACTGCAGACATACAAAGACAAACAGTAGCCATACTACACATATTCCTTTAACAGAAGCAAAAAAGAAATCTCTGGACTGTGAAACTGGATTTCCCTTTAGTTGTAAGAGTTGAATTTTTGAAAAATAACCTGCAGTTCCTGGTGCTCCACATCTTGGTTTGCCACCTAAAGACACTGTAAAATGGCATCACATTCCAGAAGTTGGTATTCTGCAACAAACTAAGCCCACTTCAAGTGCCTGAAATAGAGCTGGGGTGGGGGAGAAAGAAGGAAAACAGTGCCAATCAGGAGGCACTTGTAAAAAACCAAATTCCTAGTATATTTACTGCCAGATAGGTGTGGAAGAGTTCTAGGGTAACAGTGCTCCTTCGTGATGGGTGTATTCAAACACTGCCAGCTTCCCTAAGCAGGTGCTGCAAACCTCAGTTCTTCCTGTCTTCTTCCTTCTCTAAGCAGTTTTGCATCTCCAAAACACCCAGTAATATCACTTGCAGAAGAAAAGGAAAACCCTTGTGAATGACAAAGAAAATGCTTTTGGCTGAGCTTAAACACTTCACTTCTGGGTACTTCAACAGAGAGAGGTGAAGACCTGTGTTTTTCTAGCAAATTACTGAGTGCAGATCTCAGGGTGTCACTGGACCCTTTCCAACACTGCAGAGCCACAGAACTTCCTAAAAGAGGTACAGAAAATACTCCCAGCTACCTTTCAACATGCTATATTTCCACAGGCATAGGAGGACACACAAAGATTTGGGGAAGCCATCAGTAAAGGCCAGGGAAAATCTGTAATGAATCTGCTCAGATTTTTATTCTTTTTTTTTTTTGTAGAGTTAATTTTTAGTCAGCTTGACCTTTTCAGATGCACAACTGAGTTTTTTCCTAAGAGAAGAAGCAAAGGAGAGGGAATATACCTAGAACCACCATTTTTTAGTAGTAAACTTCAGTCAGAGCCATTTATTTGACTGGAAAAATCACACTGTGTGTTTATATTTTGGCAATTATCCTTGCAAACATAATAGTTCTTAATTCACTCTCTTTGCTTCTATAGACAATGACAACTTTATATTCTGCAGTTGCTTGCAGAGTCCCTCATTTCTGCCCTGGCCCTTGATTCTGCCGGCAAGCAAATTTTCTAAATTGCTTTTTTCCTTCATTTTTTAGCCCATTTCCAAAGAGACTGTGTAGCATTAGCAAGCCTCCGTAACTGCCAACTCAGATACTCCCTTTCATAATCATGAGATTTCACAGTCATAAAGTACTGCTCTTCCCTATTGTTCCACATCTTAAAAGCAGAGTTATTGCTCTGTGCTGTTTAATATAAGATATGTTTATCTAACTTTCATTCATGTGGGCTACAGACTTATTTTTAGTCCCTTCAGAATGGTGGAAGGAAGAGAAGACACCAATAAAATGTGTACAGCAACAATATCCTGTTGTGGCTGTTTTTTCCTTCCTTATTTCTGCTCAGAATTTGCAGCATCCTCACTCTATGCTCATTTATTTTGGATTTCAAACCATGCAAGGAGACGAGAACATAGCCCCAGCTGTTTAGTTAGGCCTGCGTTACAAGCACCTTACATCTACAGCAAGTATCTCTGGAAGCTGAACTTTGGAGCATGTCTAATTATAGGCATTCAACTTCAGACACCACTGAAAACATGTAACTTTGAGATGGCAAGCACTCAGGACTCAGCACAAGTCAAACATCTCAGCCGCCACTGAACTAAACTATCTGAAAATCATTAGTACCTTTTCAGAAAGTCATGCTCTGAATGGGTTAACTCCTCAAAAAAAAAAAAAAAAAAGAAAAAAAAAAAGAAAAAAAATAAAAGGGTTCCTA
>JAAGNO010006075.1:0-10845 GCA_033439905.1 Ceryle rudis | reverse complement strand
TCCACTGCATCAGCTGCTACAGCCAAAGAGGTTGGCTACATCATTTTTATAGCTCTCCTTCATGGAGTAGTTGGTTGGTGTTAGGTTACCTCAACCTTCTTTTTGCCATACTCAAAATGACCAACTCCCTCAGCTTCATATAGGTGACATGCTCATGGAAGCTCTCTGCTGAACTTTCCCCAGTTCCCTTCTGAACTTGGGAGGGATCAGAAGATTAGATGCAACATTCTGACTGTGCCCTCATGGATGTCCATTCTACGGGGACACTGATGCCCCTTGACCTGCTGGCTGTACTTCTGATGTAGGCCACCATGTGTAACCCCAGCTCTTTTCAGCCAGTAAGTTCCCAGCCTGTGCTGACACAGGGGATTGGTCCACCCCAGATGCAAGATTCATGCTTCTTGCTGCTGAACTGCAGGATGCATCTGGTGGCCTAATCCTCAAGTTTCTCCAGGTGCCTCTGGATTGAAGCTCCTCCATTTGAAATGTCAGCCACTCCCCCTAATTTAGTACAATGCGCAAATTTGCTAAGAGCACATTTTGTCACATCATCCAGGTTGCCCATGAAGATACTGAACAACCCTGGCCCCAGGCTCAACTCTTGTGGTACTTATTACCAGCTGCTGACCAGATGTGAAGTCACTGATGTATCCTTAGCTTGCTATGGACGGTACACACTTCTAAGAGCTTCAGCTGACTCAGCGGAAGGCAACAGTAAACCCTTATTTTATGCAGTTGGTGCTAGTATTAGAAACTTTGGATATGCTGTGATAAATCTGCCCATCAGGCTGACTCAGTTTAGCAGTTTAGAGGGATCTGTATCTTGCACTTTACCATTTATTAACTAGTTAGTTGAAGATCATCAGGGTCTTTGTGTGTGTGACTCATTCCTCATGAAGAAATTATTTTTGCTGAAAAAGGATGCAGATCCAGGGTCATACAATAAATGGTTCGTCCTAGGTTTGTGAACAAGCAGTGAGACTAACGGGTAGTGAAACAGCCCATTTGTTTTTAGAATCGAGCTACCATGTCACACTTGTCCTTGGAGGCAGTGAACCCTATGTCTCAAGTGTCTGGCAGATAAATGATCATCTTTTTCTTCTAAAGGTTGGTCATTAATTCCTATTGTTTAATTTCATGGACTATGCCCTGGTTTTCATGCAGTGGGATGACAGGCAGTGGGGGAGTTGAGAAAAGGGAAAATGAAAAGTAGATTGAAAGAGAATTCTTATATGTGCAGGTCTTGGCTTGTGTGTCTGGGTTACCTATGTAAAATCCAGACACAGACAACACCTAAGCAGCAAAGACTTAGAATTTCAGAAATGCCAGAATAAAAGTTGTTTGTTCAGCAGTGATTCCTTCCTGTTTGTATGTTCTGGTCCTATGTTTTAGTGCGTAATCTATTTTTTCCATGGCACATCTGTGTCATTTACAAAGTAGAGCAATAGTTCAGTATTTTGCCTTTTCCCATGGCTCAGTCTGTGGTTGCCACACTTCATCAACAGGTCATGATTCCACTGAAGAGATGGCTCCAGAATGAACACAGATTTTCAGCAGAAGGTATGAGACTTAGCAAAAGGGGCATCACTACAGACCCGTTGCTCACAATTTCTGAATGAAGGATTCAGAGCTGCCTTGGGGATCTCTCAGAGTATTGGTCCTTTTGTTTTCCTCCCTTTGCTGTGGTCTTACTCCAGGGCTCTGGATGCTCAGCTTTCCACTTATATCCCACATGTTTAAAAAGAGACTAATGACACTTAAGCCTTGATGAGCTGTTGTGAAGTGTAGCTCATTCATATTTGTAAACAAAAGGAAATAATCTCACTGAAGAGGAAGCAGGAGGGTCAAATGATGCCAGTAGCCCTCTTTCTCCCTAGGCCAAGCAGCCCCTTTTATCTATAGCCCCTATTAAGTGTGTAGAGCCTACAGAAAATGTGCAAGGTTTCATTCTGGCTGAAGGGTCACTCCTGTAAGCTATACCAGCCAAGCCACCACTTTGGTGTCCCTGGATAGATGCCAGTCCATCAAAGCCACGTGGACACCATGCCCGCAGGAGCCATGCCTCATGCAGAGTGAGAAAGTGCAGAGGAGGTTGGATGCGTGGCATGTATTTGAATATGACCAGGGCATGCTGCAAAATATCCCAAGGATGGGGCTGCCTGGGATACCTGATGCCTGCAGAGAGCTTGGAGTGAGAAGAAAAGTTTGGGCTGGATCCTGCTGGGTGTTTGTGTCAGGCTCCCCATGTACCTGGCACAGGCATGAGTGTGGGTGAAGAACCACACGGTGAGTTTTCATCTCCTCGATGCTGCCTGGACTCCAAGCCACCGTGGGGTCAGAAATGATTGTTAAAAATCTCCCACAGCCATCACCAACTTCCAGTGGGTTGTCTCACCCCGGTCTCCCCCAGCACCAAGCCTTCCTGCTCCTCCTGCTCCGAGGGCTGTGCCGCCCAGGAACTCCCTGTCTCTTTTCCCATTCTCACTTAGTTTGTGAAAAAAATACCATTCCTCGGGTTTGCAATGCAAAAGACCCCCCGGTCAACACCGAGATACTTTTCTCAGGAGACCTGGGCTAAGGGCAGGGGTGGGGCAGGTGGGAATCCCCATGGGACAGGTGAGGTTGCCAGGGAGGGAGGTGGGCAGGGTGGGCATTGCCCAGCCGTGGGCTGAAACCTCAGCTTAAGCTTCAGACACTCGGGAGTGCGCGGCCCCCGTGCTGTTGTCCTCAGGGCGCGGCTGAGGACCCCACTGCCCACAGGCAGCTGCTGGGGCCGAAGGCATCAGCCTGGCGGCTCCGGGCCGTGGAGGTGATCTTGCAGAAGACCTAGGAACCGGCAGATGGCGGTGGCAGCCACCGGATGAAGGGCTGGGCGGCGGCAGCCGGCTCCGTGGGGCAGCGAGCCGGGCGGGACACTCGACGGGCGGGAGAGGCCGGGGGAGGGTCTGGCTCTCACGCCAAGGCAGCCGTTTCATGACGCCAGCGGGAGGCAGGCGGCTTGCAGCCCCCTGCTTACCCAGAGACCGCTCGGTGGTACCTCGGGACGGTTTGATTCCCTGAAATAGCAGAACAGGTCATTTTCAGGGCAGGTGAATGAGATCCGTGAGCTCTGCTCGCGGTCAGACAAATGTCAGCCCTGGTGCGAGGGACGGAGGAAGATCCCCTATCTGGAAGTGAGATGGGGAGAGGGGGTGAGTCTTGCCCTCCTCACCAGTGGCCTCCCGGTCCCCGCAGCCATCTGCCCGCTGTGACTGTACCGGAGACATCCGCGAAGAAGCACCCGGCAGAGCTGCCGGTGAACGGCACCGGGGAGACTTGCCTGGGGCTGCAGCTGTTGCCCTGCAGCAGCCCCGCCCTGCCCTGAGACGAGAGGTTCTTCTAAGGGCTGTTGCTTTTTTTGCTTAAAGCACTAGCGGTTAGAAAGGAAGACAGCTTATCAGCCTCAAATCAGCACGAGTCCTTATGAAGTCAGGCAAATTCAAGAAAACTGAATTATTCATGGTTGTATTCGAAACATAACCATTCCCCTGCCATGTTGGAAATCCAGATGAAATGCTTTCGTGCTGGAGCTGCATACCCCCAGAGGTACTTCTGTAGCACACTTGAAAAACTCAGCTCTTTGCCTTGTCTTGAGATCAAAGCTGTTTGGGAAGCAGGAGCCGCCTCCCCGAGCAAGCAGGACCTTGCCCAGCCGAGCTCAGGGCTTGCTGGAAACCCACAGGGTAAAACTCAAGACTCTTGTTGTGTAACTGAGCACAATGGGAATCTGACTTTTTCATTTCACTGTCCAAGGTGAGTGCAAACAGATAAACACATGAGACAATGGCAGAGGGTCAATTAGATGTAATTTTTCTGCAGCTTGGTGCTTTGGTGGAAGAAAGTGAGCATTTATTTAAGGTGGGTTGGTCCTTAACACAGAGAAGCTGTAGTGGTGAGTTAAGACCTGCATTTTGCTACATGCTGCACGTGCGCAGAAGCCCCCTCAAAAATTGAACCTTTTGCCAGAGACCATCTCAGCATAACTGCACCATACAGTGCCTGAACTGAGCAGAAGAATTAGGTTTGTGTTTTCAGTGGATGCAGTTTACAACTTGGAGCCCCAGTTAAGGTGCAATTCAAAGCACCTTGGATCACAGATAGCAAGTGTCATCCATGGAAATGTTTTCTATGACAGTTTTTTCTCTAGGAGTGTTTTCTTGGAAGAGGTGGGACTGGCAAACAAATTCAGTTTTCCCTTTCCAGCATTGCCTTGGGTAGGACACCACATTCCTTCTGGGGCAGAAGAAAAACAGAGTTACCAGTCCACCAGCTCAGCTTGTCCACAAAGATGACTCTCCCTTACCTGCTTCTCCTGTAGGGAATACTTGGATCCATGCTTATGACATGTCAGCAGCCACAGAGTTGTTTTCTATTGGTACAGCTTCAAGCAGAAATGGAAATGCATAACCAGTATCATAAAGCTCACAAAGCAAAGTATGCAGTATCCTGGCCTGTATCAGAAACAGTGTTTCCAGCAGGAGTAGAGAAGTGATCATGCCCCTGTACTTGGCACTAGTGAGGCCACAGCTTGAGTGCTGTGTTCAGTTTTGGGAGCCATGGTATCAAAAAGACATTGAGGTGCTGGAGTGAGTTCAGAGAAGTGTGATGAAGCTGGTGAAGGGTCTGGAGAAAATGTCTTATAAGAAGTGCCTGAGGACCTAGGGTTGTTTAGTCTGGAGAAAAGGAGTCTGAGAGGAGATTTATTGCTCTCTACAACTACCTGAAAGGATGGTGCAGTGAGGTCGGTGTTGGTCTCTTCTCCCAGGTGACTAGTGATAGGACAAGAAGAAATGGGCTTAAGTTGTGCCAGGGGAGGTTTATGTTGCATATTAGGAAAAAAAATTTTACTGAGAGAGTGATGAGGCATTGGAACGGGCTGCCCAGGGAGGTGGTGGAATCACCAGTCCTGGAGGTGTTTAAAAGACCTGTAGATGTGGCACTTCAGGACATGGTTTAGTGTTCCTGATAATATTTAGTAGACAGTTGGACTTCATGATCTTGAAAGTCGTTTCCAACCTTAATGAATACATGTAGAAACAATATACCTGCTTTCTTTTGTAAGAGGACTCAGAAAAAAAGTGCAGAAAAGGAAAAAAACTTTGGCTACCTGCTCTGAAAATGTCCCAAGGCAGATGTAGTGAGCCAGGCATGAAAGGCATTAGCTACAGCAAATTATTTTTGCTAAAAGTGCTTTGAATATCAGCAGGTTACTTCACCCTAGTAGTGACACCGTTTCTTTGTTACTATTCTGAGTAGCAAATTCTCCAGGGTTACTATCTGACTTTTCTCAAGCCACTGTCCTGGGACCCATGTTGCCCCCAGGGTGGTGAGCATCCTTTCCAAGGGAGGATTCACGCTGTCCAGGACACTATCCCAGCATTTTGTGTTGGTGGCTTTGGCTTAGATTTGGGTACTGTCTTAAGGCTTGTTGAAAGGCACGGGGATTTTGCCTGGTGGTGACTGCATGTCCCACAGAAACAGTCAGGAGAAGGGACAAAGGAAAACAGAGCAGAAGGGTGAACCTGGATTGCTTTTTGGAGTCACAGAGACAGACCAAAAGAGGTAAGAGACAGAAATTTGTTGGGGCAGGGACAACTCCACAGACTATCATGCCACTGGTGGTAGAGGGCTCAGTTTTGGAGCTACCAAATAGAAGGACAAAAAGCATTTGATGGAAACCAAGGTGAAGAAGTGGAGGAAAGGGGGAAGATTAACCCAGTGTACAAATGAGATGTAGTCTTTTGCATCTTCGTATTTTGAACCAAAGAAAACAGACATTTTTCCACCCAACATCACAGAACTTAGAATGATTTCTTATGTGCTTGGTGAGCATTAGCTACAGGCAGTATGTGAGACTGGAGCTGCAGTGTGCACCATGATGAGAGTTGTGCCCTCTAAGTGCCTGCAGTCCCTAAAGTGATAAAACAGGGAGCAGACTATCCTGGACTGATCTGCTGCTTCAGCAGTGGAATTCTCCCTTCTTCTCTCCACCACGACACTGAAGATCTCCCCTGGGGAGGTCCAGATGGACCTGGCCCCTCCTCTCCCCTGAGCCCTGTAGCCCTGTTGTTTGCTACTGAGTTATGGTAGAGGCTGCCAGGGATGGGTGTTGAGTGGGGGTGTGCTTAGGTGACCTGAACTGCTCTGTCACTTCTCAGCGGGAGGATGTCCCTGCCCTTTGAGTGCTCCCTGTGCACCTGCCGAGGCACACGGAGCCCCATGCTTGGCACTGCACCGGAGCCTGCACGCACTCTGTTAGTGCTTCTCCATCGAGCAGCGGGAACGCTACACATCCCTCAGCTTCCCGTGGGAGTCTGACCTGGGGGTTTGTTTTGTTCTCTCTGCTGCCTGCTCTGGTTCCCACAGCACAGCCATGTGCTGAGTTATCCCTGGCTGGAGGGTGTAGGGGAGGAACAGACACAACTACCAGTAATAAAAGAAAATCAAACCTGCATCATTTTAATCATAGACTCATAGAATCAGGATGGTAGGGGTTGGAAGGGACCTCTGGAGACCATGAAGTCCATCCCCCCTGCCAGTGCAGGATCACCCAGGGCCGGCCACACAGGAACAGATCCAGGCAGAAGACTGGCCTCTTTTAATTGACACCCACCCTTCAATTATTTGTAAACATGACAAAGCCTTAAAACCATCCCTTTGTTGCAGCAATGCCATTTTGGGGGCAGAAGTGGCTAAATTGCCCCTCACTTACTGCTGAGCTTTTCCAAAGGCCAGTGCAGCTCCCTCTGAGTGACACAGAGGTCTCTATGAACTTCTTCCTCCAAGTGAGTTTCAGCCCCTGGTCCTGTCTCAGACTTTAGTCTACAAAAATGCAGCCAGATCCAGCTCCCTGTCTCTCACAGGCTGGGTGGGTTGGGGGGAGCTTTCAAACAGTCTGATGCATTGCCAGAGACGGTGGAGAGCAAATGGGATCCAGATGTGTCCTCCAGCATGGGGCTATTCTTTCAGAAGGAATTTTCCCAGATCTTTCCTCAGATTTTGCTGTCGGGGTTTCTCTCATGACGTGCAGCCGCCTGGCTTCTCTCCAGCTCCCAGCCATCAGCATTGGCTTCCCAGGGGGAGAAGATATTGCCAAAATACTGCCTGCTCCCCTCCATCACTGCAGCATGCTGTCTGTCTGTCCTTTACACCCAGGGAGTGGAAGGCTGATCCTCTTGGGCACACTGAGCTGCTCACCAGCCCTCAACCCACTTCAGAAGGCCAGCTGTATCCTGGGCTGCATCAAGAGGAGTGTGGCCAGAAGGTTGAGGGAGGTGATTCTGCCACTCTGCTCTGCTCTGGTGAGACCCCATCTGGAGCACCGTGTCCAGCTCTGGAGTCCTCAGTACAGGGAAGATGTGGCCCTATTGGAGCGCATTGAGAGAAGGGTCACGAAGATGATCAGAGGGTTGGAGCACTTCTCCTATGAGGAAAGTCTGGGAGCATTGGGGTTGTTCAGCCTGGAGAAGAGAAGGTTCTGGGGCCACCTTATTGCAACATTTCAGTACTTAAAAGGGGCATGTAAGAAAGATGGGGACAGTCCTTTTAGCAGGGTCTGTTGTGACAGGACAAAGGGTAACAGTTTTAAACTAAAAAGGGTAGATTCAGGCTAGAGAGAAGGAAGAAACTTGTTACAATGAGGGTGGTGAAACGCTGGAACAAGTTGCCCAGAGAGGTGGTAGAAGCCCCATCCCTGGTAATGTTCCAGGTCAGGTTGGATGGGGCTCTGAGCAACCTGATCTAGTTAAAAATGTCCCTGATCCCTTCAGAGGGGTTGGTCTAAATGACCTTTAAATGTTCCTTCCGACCCAAACTATTCTATGATTCCTCCCTGGGAGTGCCCAGCCCACAGCCTGTCTGTTGTGAAGACAACAGGGCACTGAAGTCCTGTATTGACCTGAAATGATGTTTCAAAGCACATAGAGAGTGAAGAATGCAGCCAAGAATTGAGCCTGGGCTCCTTACATCTTCCCTGTGCCAGAAATGAAGATGAAACATTTATTGATTGCAATGAAGAATTGCTGCGCTGAGGGAGCTGAGGCAGGAGTCCATGTGGCTCAGCGTTTCAAATCATTTGCCTCAATATTTTTCCAACTACCGAAATGTATGGGTTTTTTTCTCTGAGGCAGACATTTGGCTGCAGAGTTAAATGAACCCTAATGGCTGATATAACTTAGACCCATCTTTGGGAGCCCAGTGATGCATGCGAAAGCGCTCTGACTTTACAAACTCCTAAGAGCTCAGATGACTACTGCATCCTGCTTTTCCGTTGAGAGTTCCAGACATCTTCCAGCAGCATCACTGAATGGGTTGTGGACAATCTAATATCTGTGCTGTGTCATCTTGTCTGTTTGGTGAATCCATATTTTCACACATTAGTGCAGTAAAAAAATTCAGCAGATAATTCTCTTGGGGGGGGGGGAATATGTTTGGGACTCCAAGGTTGAGAAATTTAAATCAAACTTACTTTCAAGAAATGCAACCCACTAAGAGCCTCTTGGTTGTCTATTTGAATATTTAAATTTAAAATGCTACTTAGAAAGAGTAAATAAAATATGCTTCACTTCAGCAAATTAAATTTATCCCCAGTTAAAGTCCATGGAGAGATACCTCTAGGGTGAATTTGCCCTACATCTCGTTTCTGCCCTGGGGTGTTTTCATAGCAGTCTGAGTCATCCAAAGCTCCCAAGCTGAATTAATTTCTGAATCTCATAGTTGATATCCCACAGACAAAGCTGCGTCTGGTTCAGAAAAGCACTGATTAACACTGAGCAGGAAGAAGCCAGGCACTGCCTTTTGCTCCTGACCATTTTCCCCCAGCTTGCTGGAGTCGGCCTGGCTTTCTGCAGCTCCCGTGCGATGCTGGCCAGCGCTGGCGGAAGACGGAGACCTGGCAGATGGGATGGGGAAGCTGCATACATTGGTGTGAAGGTCCTTTCCCTATCCCTGCAGCCAACCACAGCTGCCCTCAAACACATCTCCAGAGGCAGCTGGACTTTGTGCCCCTGTGTAAGCCCAGCCATTGATCCTTTGCTCATGCTACAGTGTGTCACCAGCTTCATCCTTCCCTGGGGTTCAGTTCCAGCCTTTCCAGCCCATCCTGGCCCTGCAGGGAAGGTTGTTCTGCAGCTTTTTGCTTTTGTCTGCTGGAGAAGGACTAAGTCCTTTAGAAGGAAGGAGACTCTGCCTCACTGGGGACACCTTCTACCAGAGGCTCACAAGGTAACAAATGATGTTCCATAGCCAGCAAGCTCTGCCCCAGGATTTCTCATGTTCTCTACATGCCAATGAGGTGCTGAGGAGCTGCACGCACCAGTGGTGATGCCTCAGGCAGCTGAATTTTTTTTTTTTCAGCATTTTTGACTCCTCTGCTTTTTCTCTGAGCATTTAGCTGTGTTTTGAGCATGAATCAGAGGCAATGCCCTTGTCCATGGAGAAGTCCTGGTGAGAATATGGTAGAGTCCTTGGCAAGCTCTGGACTCCCAGTCCTCTGATCTTCTTGCAGCTTCAGCTGGGCTTGGAAACATTTGGGCTGTGGTGAAAGGTGCAAGACCGGTTGCGACAGGGTTTTGAAGTCACTGGTTAAGTCCCTGTGCAGCTGCCCATGGTAGGGCCTTCTGATGAGTGGTGGGGTGGCTCTCCCGCTGTACTTCAGTACATAGGCAGATGGTGCCATCAAGATGATTAACAGCACCAAACCCAGTTTGCCAAGAGCCTATTGATTTTCCAGAAGGATAACAAATTTTCTCCTTATGTACCAGCACCGAGCCTGAAGTAATCTGCAATATAGCAGGAGGAGATCAGCTTCCAGCATAATGTAGGGAGGGCTGTGTTGCATCAAGTCACATACCACTGTGATATTTCTTGAGTGCTGTTACATACTGCCTTAATAATTAATTAGAGATAAATAACATTTATGTTTAACACTAATTTGTAGCTAAGTTAGGGCAGCAGACTGAGTGCCAAGATCAGGTCCTGCACTGGGTGAGCAACTTCCCAATGAGTCACAGTGAGTGAGGACTGACCCTGGGCTGCTCCTCTCCCCAGGGGTCATTGAGATTGGGTGTATGACCTCGTCGAGAAGGGACTGTGTTGCTGGCACTCTATTAACCTCTTTTCTTGAATGGCTGAGAATCTGGGAAGATCTCTGGTTAGGAGAATTTACCAAACACGATGTCTTGCTCTTGTCTTAAGACATTTAGGTTGTGGACAGGCAGCAGCAAGGGACCTCATGAGACCCTACCATGGCTGGGAGCTCCTCCCTCTCATCTGGGGTGGTTCAGCCCCACATGTTAGGCACTGTACAAACACGTAACAAAAAGATGGCGCTGAGTTTGCAATCTCATCTCTTGATTCATATGGCTATCCTCACAGAAGTGTCTCAAAAAGGCCTAATAGGTGTTACCACGAGACTCCTGTGTGTCCAACTGATTAGAAAGTTGTCTGTCTTGTAATGGGAATCCAGTTGTCTGGGTGGTAGCAGAGGAAAATAATGAGTTTGCTTTCAAGATGTTGGATGCTGCTCATGCCTGAGCCCTCAACTATCCCTCTGTGGCCTCTGCTCAAGGCTGAAGCATTGGCTTAGCAAAAGGGACCATGGTGATGATCTAACAACTGCAGCAGGGCCCGACCAAGTCCTGGGTGCCTTGAGCTTCACAGGATCACAGAATGTTAGGGGTTGGAAGGGACCTTGAAAGATCATCTTGCCAAGTCCTTTCCAGAGCAGGAACACCTAGGTCAGGTCACACAGGAATGTGTCCAGGTGGGTTTTGGATGTCTCCAGAGAAGGAGACTCCACAACCTCCC
>JAAGNO010006074.1:0-23766 GCA_033439905.1 Ceryle rudis | reverse complement strand
TCAGCCTCTCCTTATAGGACTTGTTCTCCAGACCACCAGCTTGGTTGCCCTTCTCTGAACTCACTCCAGCAACTCAAGGTGAGGGGCCCAAAACTGAAGACTGTCTTCAAGGTGTGGCCTCACCAGTGCCAAGTACAGGGGTACGATCACTCCCCTAGTCGTGCTGGCCATGCTATTTCTGATACAGGCTGGGATGTCGTTGGCCACTTGGGCACACTGCTGGCTCATAATCAGCCAAGTGTCAATGAGCATCTCTGGGTCCTTTTCATCTCTCCAGCTACTCTTCCCCAAGCTTGTTGTGTTGCCTGGGATTGTCGTGACCAAAATGCAGGACCCAGCACTTGGCCTTACTAAAGATCTGGGAATTTTCTTTCATGGCATAGAATCGTTCCGGCTGGAAGAGCCCTTAATGTTCTCAAGTCCAACCATTAACTCTGCCCTAAACCATGTCTGTCAGCACCACATGTACACAGTTTTCAAATACCTTGAGGGTTGGTGACTCCACTGCTCCTGGGCAGCCTGTTCCACTGCTTGACAACCCTTTCAGTGAAGAAATTTTTCCTATTATCTAATCTAAACCTTCCCTGTGCAACTTGAGGCAATTTCTTCTCATATCCCTTGTTACTTCAGAGAACAGATCAAACCTTACCTTGCTACAACTTTCATTCAGATAACTGTAGAGTGCAATAAGGTTTCCCCTCAGCCTCCTTTTCTGTCAGCCGCTGAACTCTATTTCCTTCAGCCACTCCCCATAAGACATGTTCTCCAGACCTTTCACCAGCTTCGTTGCTTTTCTTTGGACACTCTCCAGCACCTCAATGTCCTTTTGTAGAGAGGGGCACAAAACCGAACACAGTATTCATGGTGCAGCCTCACCAGTGCCGGGTACAGGGGGATGATCACTTCCCTAGTCTTGCTGGCCACACTGTTGCTGATACAGGCCAGGCTGCTGTTGGCCTTCTTGGCCACCTGGGCACACTGCTGGCCCATATTCTGACAGCTGTTGGCCCACACCCTCAGGTCCTTTTCCACCAGGCAACTTTCTAAGCCACTCTTCCCCAAGCCTGTAGCATGGGGTTGTTGTGACCAAAGTGCAGGATCTGGCACTTGGCCTTGTTGAACCTCATGCCTTTGGCCTCGACCAATCAATTCAACCTGTCCCGATCCCTCAGTAGAGCGTCCCTACGTAGAGCGTCCCTACCTTCAAGCAGATCAACACTCCCACCCAACTTGGTGTTGTCTGCAAATTTCCTGAGGGTTCCCTCGACCCCTTCATCCAGGTCATTGATAAAGATATTAAAGAGAGCTGGCCCCAATACTAAGCCATGGGGAGCACCCTTTGTGACTGGTCACCAACTGGATTTAACTCCATTCACCACCACTCTTTGGGCTTAGCCATCCAGCAGAGTACACCTGTCCAAGCCATGAACAGCCAATCTCTTCAGGAGAATGCTGTGGGAAACAATGTCAAAAGACTTTACTGAAGTCCAGGTAGACAACATCCACAGCCTTTCTTTCATCCACTAAGGGAGTCATCTTGTCACAGAGGGAGATTAGGTTTGTCGAGTAGGACCTGCCTTTCATAAACCCGTGCTGACTGGGCCTGATTGCCTGGTTGTCATGTATGTGCCATGTAATGACATTCAAGATGACCTTCCCTGGCACCAAGAATGACTGGTCTGTAGTTTGCTGGATCCTTCTTCTGGCCCTTCTTATAGATGGGTGTCACATTTGCTAACCTCCAGTCATCTGGAACCTCCCCAGTTAGCCAGGACTTCTGGTAAATGATGGAAAGTGGCTTGGTGAGCACTTCCACCAGCTCCCTCAGTACCCTTGGGTAAACTCCATCCGGCCCCATAGACTTGTGTGTGTCTAAGTGGTGTAGTAGGTCACTGACTGTTTCCTGTTGGATTATGGGGACTTCACTGTGCTCCCCATTCTTGTCATCCAGCTCAGGGGCTGGGTGCCCAGAGAACAACTGATCTTGCTAGGCAAAGACTGAGGCAAAGAAGGCATTAAGTACCTCAGCCTTTTCCTCGTCCTTTGTCACTGTATTTCCCCTCAGATACAGTGTCCTTTTAGTTACTTTTCTTTCTTAAGAAGCCATACAAGAACACAGTCTATGCACCAGGATGTCTGTTTAGGTCTAAATCATTCGGTACTTTGGAAGCTTTAAAAGTCGGATGCATTAAAAGAAAAAAAAAAACAGGAAACTCTATACACCCTGAGGTCTCTAGAGGCTGCTGCAATATTAAAGTAAAACTCATGATAAGCTGAGGAACAAATAGAGATTTTTCTAATTTTTTTTTTCTTTTGGGTATAGTTTTGGAGGTGTTTCAGTGGCCAACATAAAATGGAAATATCTTCTTCCATTCTTTAACATGAAGGTTTTGTGGTGGAGTTGTAATTTTTTTTCTCTCCCTATAAAATGCAACTTTTCATAAAGGGTGAAAAAAAGTTGGTACTAGCTTGAACAAGCTATTTGATATTTTGAAGTTTTCTAAGGAATTAGTGCATTTATATGTAGTTATTTTTTTTAACTTCCAGAATTGTGAGTTCCAGAATAGTCGCTGTCAGCTCTTAAGAACAGACTCTTGGTTTGTGTATTCTTACTGGATTTGGGATTTTAAGCAAGTTAAAAAAAATAAAATAAAAGTTACTATGGAAAAAGTGAAAAACAAGCTTGTAGTAAATGAAAGAGAGCAGGTTGCCCTGTTGGGAAAGGTACAAAGAGCTGTAACATCAGTGGGCACCTCCATCTGAAATACAAGGAGAGCATCCTCATTGCTCTGGTTACTTGAATGAGAGATCTTTTGTTGAATGTATTATTTTTGTTTGCAGCTTGTATGTATTAAAAATATGTAAATATTTGTCTTTTTTTTTTTGCTATAGCGGTGAATTTAAGGATACTTTTGTTTAATAGTAATCATTGAATTAGAAATTAAAACATGAAGCTATATAGACTCTACCAGTGCATCAAAACTGCAATTTTCAATGATAATTATTATTATTACATTACATTATTATTACTACCTGCTTTCCAGTAAATTCATGGCGTACTTTTTCCAGGAGTTATTGTTGTTAGATAATTTGGAGCTTTGAGGCTGCACATCTGCAGCTGCTACTTGCATAAACTGTGGAGCATTCTGTATTCATGTGTTTGAATATTTTTTGCAGTTTGTAGCGACTAAAGAATGTGGCATGGCATTCAGGTGGAAGGAAACCCAGCAGTCTAGAAATTCAGTTCTTGGACTTGTTATCCAAGAGAAAGGAAAAAAGCAGCAAAGAAAAAAGGTATTTTTTGTCATAGGAAACTTGCCTCGGCAGATGTGCTCAGGAGTCAGTGAACCTCCTATGGCAACCCTAGGGCTCTGCTGCTGCTGGTAGAATTAGATGCACTGTGAACCACTGTAGAGTTCACTAATCAGTTTTATGATGTGCTAAGTTTTAACTATGAACAGAAAGGCATTTGCTTATAGAAGTGAGAGCTTATAGTTCTTTTGATAGAAAATAGTATATTGTAGCTGTACCTAGGTTGAGTATCATAGCGACAGTGTCTTCTTTGGCCTGTAAAATAAGGGATTTTAAGTAACTCAGTACTGTTACATGTATCAGTTGGGTCTAGGTCTTGTTAAAACAGTTTGTAGAAATTGAATAATAAAATTAGAAGAGAGTTCATTTTCATAAGTGTGTTGTTTATAGTTTGTCTGTGGTGAGTAGCCACAAGTTTATGGCTTTCTTTATGAAATGCAAGTGGTCGTTGATCAAACATTTATCATGTGAGTCTTGACTGTATTTGTCAGAAATGTAAAATATTTAGAGAAAATACATTTCAAATGCACAAGCATTCTGCATTAGCTGGTATGATTTTGTAAACTGTTCAGGTAATTAATATAATCACATTTTCCAAAGCATGCGTAGAGAATTATGTTTGAGACAAATGGTTTGGTTTGGTTTTTTGGCAATTCATTTTGCTTACCAAAGGTAAGTTAGATTTTTTTACAGTGAACACAAATGAAAACAGTGGTACTGTTTTTCTCTCCCATTAAGTACACTGATTTTTCTTTGAATAAGTTTTGTGCTTGTATTGAGAGATTAGAGAAGGCTTTTATGTGTGACTAAAAGACATTTAAAGGAAAAATAATAAGAGATAATCCCCGTGGGACATATGCTTTTCTTACTGTCAGTAGTTTTACAGTAAGTAAGTGCTAGTAATTTACCAAGAATTGTGAAATGAGTGAATTGCTTCTATTAAAATGATAGTGTTTGTTTACGGGGACTTCTGTGATCCTGTGGGTTTAGTACATGTGTGTAGCCAACATACCTTAGTATGATAAAGCGTAAGTGTTCTGCAAGTAGAAAAAAATTCTTCTATTAGCACATCTACTTCAATTTATAATATTCAGTATTGTGTCTTAAAGATAAATACACTTGCTTTTGTGTATTTTTCCCTCTTAAATAAAAAGACTCCATAAATTTCATAAGAAAAACAGAATTCCGTGAGTACTTTGTAAAGGTTTTGTGCTCCTTCGTGTGCAAAAAGTTCTGGCATGTTTCCTAACAATGACACACAGGTATTTTGGGCTTGGGTTTTTTTAAGACCACGTTGGGTCTTTTTAGGATTATGTGAATGATCAATGTTACTCGGATACACTATTCCCAAGTCATACTTTTCTGGGTAAAAACTTGTTACTGTTTTTGAAGAGTTCAGAAAGTGTTTTGGTTTTTTTTTTTTTAATTATTATTTCTCTTCCCTCTGAAGAAATAGTAATGCATGTTCTTGTACTTTCTGTTAGTTGGAGATCAAGTGGGCTTTAAAGTGGTTGCTTAGTTTTGTTTTGTTAGTTTTTGTTTTCCTTACTCAATGTGTCTAGCCTGAAGGATTGTGCCCCTGTTTCTATTCCAGGTTTATTTTTTATCTTTCACAGTCTGTTTCAAATTGATTTTTCAAGAAATGCATAGGCATATGCTGAATTGCAGGCTTTTTGTCTCTCTTAAAAGTGATTTGTTTTGTTTCTTTGCCAAGTTTGAGAGAACCTGTGCAGTCTGATGAATTCAAACACATTTTAAAAATCATTTATTGAAAATCTTATTTTTCTGCCTCTGTGGTTGAAAATAGTCTCATTTAAATTCTTAATTATTAGTTGTCTTAAGTTCCATGCAAACTGAGGCAAGATGAGTGTTAACAGTGTTTAAAGAGTGATGATAAATCAGCACTGTGAACTTTTCCATCCTGAAGTCTGCAGCCAAGTGTTTGCAGAAAGCAGGATATATTTTATTAGCACCTTTTTCATTTCATTTATTGTCAGTTGCTGGCATTAGTAACATGTAATTCTCTCAGTATTATAAAAGTAGTGGTCAGAAATGAAAGGCACGTTGGAGTCGTCATGTCGTATAGCTGACGCTAAGGTCTGGTCATTGATTTTTCTGCACGGTAACACTAAAGGAGGGCTCAGGCAGGCTGGCTTTTCTCTGTTAATATGTAGCTTAGCCCAGCTTTCACTGAATGTAAAAGAAGATTGATTTGTTCTGCAGAATTTCTGGCCCCTTGCTGTCCCATATGGTCTCTAGAATCTCAGTTTGTTTTTTAGATATTTAGAAGGATGGTCTTTGTATAGGAACAGTGGTTTTCAGTAAATGAGCAGACCCCTACTGTTACACTAGTGCAGATGATCGGGGACATATGATTACCTGCAGGGGCCATATTTATCATTATTACAAGCATTAGGCTTCTATACACTTCAGAGAAGTTGTAATTTCTTCTAAATGACTGTAAGTCTATGGAGAACCAAAACAAAAGACAGTTTTGCTGAACCGAGCTAAACGTTTTTTAATTCCATGCCACACCACATTTTCCTCAAGAACTGTTTATCTGATCTGGCGCAAAAGTCTCTGAAAAGAAGCATACATTTTTTGTTCTCTATGCATCCCTCCTGGTTTTTCTTGTCTAACGTTTCCAATTGCACCTGAAACCTCAGTGCTGTAGAGAATTTCTAAATCCTCTTCTGGATTTGCAGGAACCAGGCTATGTGGTTCCATTTGCAAATAGGAACTGCAGGGCAGTTGTTTAATTTGTTATCTTTGATTAGGTGCCTATTCAAAACTGGATTTAGTCCAAGTAGAAAAACATCTATGAATTGAAATACCTTTCTATTTTGTTTAGGAGGTAATTCTATTACTTTATAAGGTAAGACAGCACATTAAGCTTTTTCTTGTAGTTACTTTGTTTTGTTTTATGTTGCTTGTTTTGTTTTGCTTTGGTTTTGTTTTGTCATTTTGTCTGGTTTTGGTTTGCTTTTTAAAGAAGTAGAAGTTGAGTATAAGAAAGTAAGATGTTAGTCTTTTTGCCTTCTAACTGGTGTCTTGTGAGGTTTTATTTATTTATTTATTTATTTATTAACATTTCATCTTTTAAGAGCTAATAAAATTGTTTTAAGGAATTACAGCTGCCAAAAATATTAAATATCTGACTCAGTTATCTGCTAGTCCTTTAATTGTAAAACGTAACATATAGTAAAGATACTTATTTAGATAGAAATACAAAATATTAAAACAAACAAACCCGTGGTTTTAGGCTGCATAATTATTTATTTATTTTTAACTTGAACGGTTGATTACACCTATGAAAATATTTCTGTGTTGAAATTAAGTAGTTTGACTTGGTTGGCAAGAGAAACCTGCTGACTGTGAGAGATAACAAAAATAGTAGACAATTGCTGTCAGCTTTTGCTGCACTTGGATTATTTCTGCTACTGAACACAAAAGATTTTTCCATTAATCATCTTCTATTTTTCCTTTGTTATGAGAAATTATTCATCCATCTTTGCCAGCTTAAATAAGTAAACATGAGCATAATCAGTGAGAACAAAACAGTGCCAGGAACTTGGGCTGTAGAATTAAGAAGTAATGGACAATATGCTGAGAACCAAGCATATTTAAGATACTCTTTCTTCAGTTCTTTGGGACCGAGAACAGGCTGCTGCTTCAACTGCTCATGCTTCAAAGCCATGAAAGCTTGTGGCAGATATCTACATCTTTGAAAGACTCAAGCAAAGATCAGCTCTTTAATAATTACTGATTTATGTGGTTTTGAATGGTGTAGGTGGTAGAGAATCATAGTGATGATTTCTGTTAGAGCATTGACCCAGGACACAGAAGGCCAAAGTATTTTCAGTTTCAGATTGCATAGAATGGCCTCTTCAGTCCTCTCAAGAGACCACCAGTGCTTGGGGTGGACACTTCATGCTCTTCCTGTTAAAGTGAACCTCCTGCGCAACAAACTATGACATTAATGGGATCACAGAAGATGCAAGTGAGAGGTAGCATGTCTATGTAGTCTGTTTACAGGGCCACTTCAGGAGAAGAAAGACATTCATAGTCTACAGCCTGCGGTCTCTTGTTTCTTGCTCCAGCAGTTAGGCTTTGACTGAAATACAAATGTCGACGTGCAGTTTTGGTTTAGAGTTGTTTGTACTCCAAGATTGGTTGTTTCAGCTATTCAAGGTCAGAATTTTTTTAAAAAATAAATTTTGTATTTCTAATCTCAATTTTCTATACTCAGCTTCTAACTGCTGTATAATATTACACCTTTCTTGCCTTAAAGAGAGCTACCAAAATTTGCTTTCCTAGTAGCTCTTTATAAGATGTAATTGACCTGTATTTTATCCATCACCTGTGTTAGCTGCGTGGATTGAGCTTTTCTAGCCTTTTGCCAAAGACTTTTTTTCCAGGCTACTTTCTGTCTTTTCTCAACAAGCTCATTTGTCAGTTTTCTTCTTGAAATACGCATCCCATAACTACAGAACATAATCTTGTGGTTGTTTGAATGATGCTGTATGACATCAGTATCCCATGGACTCTTGCAGAGTGAATAGAAGCATCTCGGTACCCTGTCTAATTGAGCTGCAGTTACCCTTATGTTCTCTGCTGACAGTGTTGACTGCAGGAGTTAAGTGACGACAGAGGTACTTGCCCATACAGGAGGGCTTCCAAACAGTTGCTTTTGGCAGAGGTTCTCTTACTGTCTCATGTTAACTGTCCGCTCAAATATCCCTCAGAGGAATAGGACTTGAGTTAAAAGTGATCATTTATCCCAAGCAGAAGGATATACACCCAAACTCTTAGGGACCCAGTCCCAAAAATCTCCAAAGGGACAAGGCATTTCCATGCTTCCAGGTTTGAATTTCTGTCCGCCTACTTAACTGCTAATGCTTAAGGTACACCAGGCTGTGTGGGGTGTTGTTTTGTTTGTTGTTTTTTGTTTGGTTGGTTGGTTTTGTGTGGTAATATGTTCTTTGGACAGTTTGGGGTTAGTATATTTTGCTAATTTCAACATTTCTTTTTCTTTTTTTAGTTTATTATGTTTTATGTATTCCTAAAATAAGTTAAAGTCTTGAAATAGGTTGGTACTGCAGTAGACTAAAATAACAAAATATTTGCTTAATTTCTTGGTCATGCAATTTATTTGAATATCTGTGAGTGAGGGAACTTGTGAGGAAAAAAGAATCAGACTTTTCTGAGTTAAAGGGAAATTGCAACCTTTAGAATTTACCACTTAGTAGCCTTGTTGACAGCAAGAGTAGTAGTAGGGAAGTAGTCATGTTTACTATGCAGCTTTACTGTTAAAAATTGAACTTCAGTCAGTGTTTATTGTGAATGTGAGGAAAATCCAACTTACTCTGTTGTAGTATTACGTTAGAATTGGTGACATTTTAGGATCATTTTGTATTTTTAACTTTTCAGTATCTTCTCTTTAAATATGAGAGAAAAATATAGTGAATTTCATACATTTCAAGAGTAATTAAATGCCTATTTTTGTTTCAGTCCTTTAATCCTGTAAACTAAAGTTGTAGTGAATTCAATGGCAGAATGTTCAGGGCTTTTTTTTGGGGGGGTCTTTATTATTATCATAATCCTCCTCATCTTATGTTTATTTTGTTTTAACAGAAATGCAAACTCATGTTCCAGTTCCTTAGTGTTACTGCATTTTAGGAAGAGCAATATTGATATTTATGTAGCTTGACAAAGCCCTTGAGTAACTGGAATTTCACACCATGACATGAAGTGTGTGTGAATGTATCATTCTTTTCCTTCTAATTTTTAAATTTTGTGGCCAGTACAAGTTAGAACATGCTCTGAGGGGTTGTTGTCCAAGATAAGCTTCCATAAACTTGCTTTAAAATATTAATTCAAGTTGGAATGAGAAACCTAAATCGTTGCCAGCAGTGTGGGAAGGGTGACTGTCTTTGAGTTTAACCCATGTTATTATACATTACAAAACCCACAGGAGAGCGCGACAGGAAACCATACTACTTAAATTCCGTTGTGCATGGAGCTGTGCTTTTTAAATTGCATTGGCTGGGATTTCCGAGTGCAGCAGGTCCTGCTGGTTTCTTGTCAGGAAGGCAATATGATTGGTTCTGTACAGGCTTCTTGGGTCATCGCAGCCAAAAGCTGAAATGAGTAAAATAACTGAGTGATGGTTTCAAGCTGTGAAACACTAGGTGTCATCTTAAAACTACCCAGTAGATCACAAAAGTGTTGTCATTAATTTTGAGATGTTTTTTTCCAGACTGTTTTCCCAAATGTCCAGTTACAATGGTGATGGCTGGGCTGATGCAATTTGCTGTTTGACAGGATAGCATACCAAATCTTCTTGTTAAATGCCAAATTACTGTTTTTTTTGTTACTGCCCTGTAGAAACTATTACTTTTCTGAGAACGTTTCTAATGGTTTGTTGGAGATGGGGCAAGGAGAAGGAGAAGCAAGGAACAGCAGCTGCAGTACAAAATCTGTGAATAACATCCCTCATCTCTTATTTTTTTCCATTAAAGAAGCTTTAGATTCCTTTCAGTTTTTTGGTGACCAGGCCAGACAGCACAAATCCATGATCAACCTGTATTATTCTAGGCTTTCATTGACTACTGTTGACAAAATAACATTTACTGTAACTTGGTGGTTTCTGTCCCGAAATGTGTTGTGTTTGAACGCTGAACAACTGGTTAACATGTCCTGCTCATTCAAGGCTGTTCTGTATGATGTCCCCTGGGAAGCTTTCAGCACAGTAACTGCACCTTTGTAGACGATATCAGTTTGCTACATTTAACATATCTTAAGGTTAGAGTAGAAAAATGTTAGATGCTTTGAGAGCAGCTTTTGTATGTCACAGTAGATAAAAGAAGAAAAGATGCTTATGTTCAGTGTTTTGGAATTCTGTAGTCTCTTTCCATGTGGTCTAACATTATTAGTTCAATTTTCCCACGCTATTTAAAAAAAATCTGTATCTGGAAGTTCCAACACTTTACAGTTGGCTTGTTGCCTTTATATCGTGATCACATTATGTTGAGTAGAAAGAAATTGTTTGATCATCCAATACTTCTACTTTTGCAACTCATACATTAGAAATTTGTCCTTGTTAAAGAGATCTGCAACAGGTGGCCTTTTCTATTAATATGCTGCTAAAATTTCTGTTGCTTGAAAAAAGGAGATCTTTCCTAATTACTTAGTTCTGGGTGGAGCTATTCATGCCAATGTTTAAATGTGTTGCTATCTCTTCTCAGCAGTTACGCTGTTTTAAATCTCCATGCTTCTTTGTGGCATAGGGGGTTATAACTAAACAAAACTTAAAATCCTATTTTACAGGTAACTCTTGTTAAGTAGGTGAGACTAGCATTTCAGTTCTGAGTTATTTCTAGATTTTGAAAATTAATACTGCCTTTCTAAAGACAGAAAATACTGCCTCGTGCGACAATGCTTGTAACTTTTATTGAAAAGCAGGTGAAAGAGGTGGAAGAAGAGTAGAAGGAGAAGATTTCTGCAGCTGGGTGATAGAAGTAGTTTGCTCAGGATCTGTTGTATCCAGAATTTTTGCTGTCTACTAAAACTAGCTATTTTCATTAAAGCATCTAGACATTATCTAAAATAACTTACAACGTGCTACAAAATCACATAGAAATTTCAGTAAATGTTTTCTGATTACAGCAGAATATGTGTATTTTTCAGTTTTTCCTCAAGGCTTTCAAGTATTATAACTACTCTGTATGCTTTGGGGGAAGTCTTGCAGTTGTACAGAGTCCTTGTATGTACTAGACGCTGTCTGAGGTGACTGCCCATCTCAGCTCAGGAAATGTTTCTTCATTTAGAAGAAGGTCAAAGAACATGTTTCATGTTCCCTTTGTAAAGGAGAGATAAAGAGGTACTTTTAAACTTAGAGGATTTTATCAAAAAAAAATTTAAAACTTTAAATGTTGCAAGATTTAAAAAGTCATCTTTTCATTTTAAAAAAGCAAATGAATATTTATGAAACTATTGGTTCTTTCTGAGAAATACATATTTGCATATTCATGCATATTCATTGAGAACAGTATTGGGTTTGAAGCCCTAAATTTTATAGTAAGATGTATTTTTATGAAGATTACGATCACGCTAAGCCTCATGTATGCTTATGTCACTTGAAAAAAAGCAAATCCTGGGTCATTTTAGTCAAACCTTTTTGACTTTTAAAAGTTCGGGTAAATCAAGTAAATGTAATAATAACTAGATTCTTATTAGCCAATGTAGTCATTTAAATTGATACAAGTTATGTGAGCTGTCAATAATGATGTAATGCTTGGAAATATTTAAACAAAATGCAGAAATTTACATTTTCATTCTAACTCTTACTGTGTAGCAAGTAATTATGAAATTTGATATATTTGTTGTCAGGTATCAGCATTCATTGTTTCTAGTGGTAACGTGTAAACTGAAGTTCTTAGTTTTCCCTTGCCATAGGAGTGTACTCAAGGCCAGGCAACTGAGATCCTGAGAGCATAGTCCCAGCAGGCCTGTGCACACACACCAGGCTCATGCACACAATACATCCATGGCAAATTGCCATGGATGGGCAGAGGCAAGAGGGTGACACTTTTGCTGGCATCCGTGTGACACAAAATTGCTCATATAAACGTGAATCACCCTAGTGGGTTTATGTTTTCCTTTTCAATCAGGTTCGAAGTCTACTAGCAGATCTGAGCCATCCACATGCACACACTCACATGGGTTTCTTCTAGGCCGTAGACCCCTGACCTCTGTTACCCACCTCAGGCACCTCTTGTCCAACTTGCGAGCTAGTACAACTTGAACTTTGCAAGAGGGTTACATGAGCATGCTTATATAGGTTGTACAGTACCTGAGCCCAGACCTGTGGTCTCTCTGGGAAGATGGTTTTCAGACCCATGGTCTCTCCAGTCAGTATTCAGCTGCCCGGTCTTTCACGTCTCACCAGCTTATCCTGTCTCAAGTTCGACAGCAGGTTTAGAAACATGTCCCCTAACACATGATAGAGAACTTAATCACAGAGAATATTTTCAGAAGCAGAATTTATGATTTATTAAGGAGGTGAGACAGGCTACTGTGATCACATGCAGAAGTTGGCCTGGCGAGTGTATTGGCCAGGAGACTGCTTGCTTGCATCTGTCCTGTTTAATCTCATTCCTCCTTATTTTGTCATGCTTATTCCTCCTAGATTCATCTTGGTCTTTCCCCTCCTTTAGCTCTTCATCTAAACATCTTATTAAGAATTCCATGTTTGCCTAAAAAAAAATAAAATTATTCTATAAAATGGTTCACAGATCTCCACAATTCATCTTCTACCCAGCATCCCGTAGCTAGTTTGTTCTCTTTCTCATGAGATGCACAATAATCTTGTTTTCCTTCTCATCAGTTAAGAGTTCAGGTTGAATCTCTTGAAGGCTCGAGTTTTTCTTGCTATGGCTCATTGATCAGGGTCTCCAGAGTTCTGGGCTTTGTTATTATTCCCATTACCTACAGTTTGTCAGCTGCACGTTCGTTTTATCACTTTTATTTCTTGGCCTTTGTCTCTTATGCTGAATAGCTGTTAACAAGTTATTTTTTACAGAAAGTTTCAATTCAGATTAAAAGTATTCTTGTTTTTCTCCTCTTTTTCCTCCCTCTTCCTTTCTCCATGTTGGAATACTACTTTTCTGACTTAAATGGCTGTTTTTCAAATGAGTTCTTGATGTCCATAGGGAGAAATAAGTAACCTGCTGGAAATTTATGCCTGACTGTTCTCATCCTGGTAGGTGGTTTCGTCCAGAGTAGTGTATGTTTTCCAATAACTAGGAACTGTGGTTCAAATGTCTCTGCTAAATTTTCCGTGTACCATTCTGTTTCTGTGTCACAAAGGTAAATACTGCATACTTTTCTAAATAATACCATTACTTTATCAGTTAGAGTCTGAAACACTATTTCTAAGACACATTTGTGTTGAATATGTTAATAATTGAAACAATTTTTTTCTTTGTAGAACCAAAATTGCAATTTCAGCCACCACATCAAGTACAGCACAAAGTTATGAATTCAGAACAGAATGGCATCAAAGAGAATCATTCAAGACATGTTTCTCGCAATGACATGAGACAACCAAGGAATGAGAAACCCCCTCGTTTTCAAAGGGATGTTCAAAATTCAAGGCAGGCTTTGGAAAGTGGTGGGTTACCAAGAAACAGAGGTCCTGAGAGGCACAGCTCTTTAGAACACTGGACAGATGAAAAAAATAAAAGTGACAGACATTTTCCTAGAAATGACAGGCCAAAGGATTTGGGTTATCCCATAGCCACTCACCAGGGTGATATTACTTTCAAAAAAAGGGATAACAATATGCAAAATAGAGTAGGAAAAGGGGTGTCTTTCACAGAATTCAAGGAGAACTCTGCTGCTCAAGATACTACAGACAACAATAACCAGAAATGTGGGAAAAGGGAAAACCAAATACACAGTTCCGAAAATTTTTGTGATAGGAAGGCACGAACAATAAGTAGTGAAGCCTTTATGGTAAAAAGTGAGCAACATTTTGGTGTTAATAACGATTACCAAAATCCTGGTAGAACTGATCATTTTAATGCTGTACCAAATGGAGATACTGAACATCATCAGAAAGGAAGACGAGTAGGACCTATCAAATCATCAGGACCCACTTTGATCCCATCTTTTGATGATAAAATGTTGTATTACAACACTGGCCCCAAGAGGAGATCTGGGCCCATCAAACCAGAGAAGATACTAGAACCATCTATTCACATGGAGTATGGAAAAAGCTGGAGACCAGGGGATGAATGTTTTGCTCTTTATTGGGAAGACAACAAGGTATGCCTTTGCCAGATGAGAAGTACCTCAAATTGTACCTTTCCTATTTTCTCACATATATGTGGAAGGTGTAGCATGCGAGCACAGACATGGGCTTTGTTCATAGGTGTGTAGTGTGCTTCTTCTGTGGCTAACTTCTTGTTCTTTTTTTCTTTTTTCTTCCTTTTTTTTTTTTTTAATGTCACTTACATTCGTTGCATGGAACTTTAACCACTTAAATAAGTCTTCTTGAAGGAGATTGTTTCTCTCGTTTAGGTGGGGTTTAAGATGACTAAGCTCCTAACTGAAACATTCAACTTAAGTGCTGAAAATTTGAAGGGATGACAATAGATACAAGTGCCCGTATTCTTCTTTTTCAAGGAACAAGAAACAGGATGCTGTGCTGTCTGGAACAGTGTGTAGTGATGGATGTGTAATGCCTTTTTTCTAGAATAACTCAGTGTGCAGCCTTTACTAGCAGGGGAGGACCAGAGTCTGCAGGAACCGGACTGTTTAAAAACCTTGCTACTTTATTTCAATCATTACAGAAAGGAAACAGCAAAAGGCTTATTTTTTATGGTCACTGGTAGACAAGGAGGAGCAGCTGAGGGAATTGGGATTTGTTTAGCCTGGAGAAAAGGAGGCTCAGGGGAGGCCTTGACATTCTCTACAACTCCCTGAAAGGAGATTGTAGCAAGGTGGGGATCGGTCTTTTTTCTCCCAGGTAGTAAGTGATAGAACAACAGTAAACAGCCTTAAGTTGCATGAGGGGTGGTTTGTATTAGATATTACGCAAGATTTCTTCACTGGAAAGATTGTCAAGCCCTGGAACAGGCTGCCCAGGGAAGTAGTGGAATTGCCATCCCTGGAGGAATTTAAAAGATACGTAAACGTGGGTGATGGTTTGGGACATAGTTTAGTGGTGGCCTGGCGTGCTGGGTTAATGGTTGGACTTGATGATCTTAAAGGTCATTTCTAACCAGAATTATTTTATGATTCTAGTAGCTGAAGAATGCATGATATTTTTGTTTTATTAGCTTTTAAATGTTTTAATACTTCCTCTTCAGCTGTTTTGCAGAGATTTCTCTTGCAGCAAGACGCTTTCATCTTCTCCTTTGCTAAAGAAGTTTTAGGCTCTTTTCTTTGATTTATTATCTGTTCAGGAGTTCTCTGTCCCTCTTTTTGGGTAGTTTCTTCAGGTTTTTTTACCCTTTCTGATGATCTGAGAATTACCTTAAATATTATTGTTATTTGAATAGGTTTTATTCCTACCAATTTCTGTTTGTTTGTTTGGTGTGGGTTGTTTTTGTTGGGTTTTTTTGGCGGCTTTTTTTTATATTTTATTTTTATTGGGGGGGTGTGTTTGTTTGATTTTGCTTGTTGTTGGTTTGTGGGTATTAATTATTTAAGTTTTTTTCTTTTTTTGGTCTTTTTTACAGGAAGTAGATAGTGTTAGTTCTGCTGACTTTTTTGGTTGACTAAAACAGATAAGGCACGCACAATTTTTGGTAGGAGCAAAATATAATGAGTTGACTCTCAGAAATAGGGATATGTAGCTTGGGTGGATGGATTAATATAAAATATAATGTCATATTATGGATTTGTTTCTTATTTTAAGAAGCACATTTGCAGTAATATGAGATGAAGTTTTGAAATTCTGGAAAAGTATAAAAATTACATGATAAGTAGATACATTGTAATCCCAGACTGTTACCTGAAATTTATTCATCACATTGGAAGGGTTGGGTTGTTTTTTTTTTTTTTTTTGAAGGCCATTGTTTTTTTTAGTAATTATAATAAATGCTGCTGCTCACATCTAGAATGAAATGTGATAATGAAATATACTACTGAGGTTAACCTCGTTAACCATGGCAGTGATTTCTTTGTATTCAATAAGATGAAGTGATTGAATGTCTTTGGGAAACCTGATCTTTGTTTGCATAAAGGTCAAAAAATAGAGTTTTGTATTTAGAAATAGGTTTTTTTGAAGGGTCAGTTTTATCATACTTTTATCAGAGTGTATTTTGTGTTGAAATAGGTCTGTATTAGTATGTACAGTGTATCTGGCTGATAAGCAGTTACTGATACATGTATTTTAAGAAAAAGTCTTTCTGTAACTTTCTGTACACAAAGCATGTGTGTTAGTGATGAATTTGTTCTGTTTTCAGAGAAATTAAAACAAATCTTCTAAATGTTCACTCTGATTTCATAAGCTGCGTATTTTCTTAATGAATATTCTTAATACATTCTACCATGTCCTTGTAGTCCACCATGTGGAAGTTTAATATATCTCATTATATAGTACAGACTCAGAATAAATGTGTGTGTGTGTGTGTGTGTATGTGTCTTTATACAAAAGTAGTTGTTAAGCTGTTTGTGGTATTTCAGGTAGTATTTTATGACATTTGAAAATTTCTCTTTTAAGTTCTACCGTGCAGAAATTGAAGCTCTCCATTCTTCTGGGACAACTGCAGTTGTTAAATTCTGTGATTATGGAAATTATGAAGAGGTGCTTCTCAGCAACATCAGGCCTGTTCATGCAGACACATGGGTATGTGATAACAAATTGTATTAAAAAATATAAACTACATGTCTGTACAAAAACTGTAACCCTTCAGAAATCAATGCCTACTCATGCAGAGAGTGGTAGATGCACGTGTAGAAAACCAGTTAAGTGAACACACAAACAAAACCTCAACTTCTAGTTGTCTTTATGCAACTTCATAATAGTGTATTATTATGTGGTATTCCTCCTGTATAATAAATTTCAGTTGTATTGTTTGAATAATCGACCTGTCAGCCAAACAGTTTTATGCATATTTTCTCTCTAGAAGTTGTTACTTACTCTATTAAACACAGTTTACTGTTTTATTTCAAATACATTGTATGTTGTTCTGTAAAGGTTAGGAAACAGTCTTTTAAAGAAATACATTTTCTGAAGGTTTTTACTATGTGTGTATGTATGGCTATAAATAGATATCTGTATCACTTTATTTTGTATCATATTCTGTTGCTTCATTGATTTCTGCTTTACCAAACATTGTGGTGGTGGAGGTATATGCCTCAAAATCTGGTTTATGAGGTTTAGAATTTATTAGCCTTATGGAAGTTGGAAATTTCAAAATACTTGAATTGTGAATGTCATAGAAATAGAGGTACACTTAAAAAAATACATCAGGAGTGCACAATTATTTGCTGTTACCCTCACTATAAAAAGCTGTACAAGGAGTATCATATTTGTATATTAATTCCTTAATGATGAGTTGTGCTTATTTTAATTCCTTATCTCTGGGTCATACAGCCATGTTACTACTGTTTCAGAGGCTGAACAGTCAACTACTGTTTCCTGCCAGTGGTCTTTTAACTTGTGTTGTTGCCTGTAGCTGTCAGATGCCCTTATGGCCTGTGAGATGGCCTTTTTTTTGTACTTGAAAAGATATCTGAAGCTCTTCCCAGCTGATGCATTGCTATTTTTTCAAGCTTTTGATTACAGTCTTGAGAAGTGGCTTTTTTTTTTTTTTTTCCTGTAATCCTTTGAAAGTTAGCTCTCACAGTCTGAGAACTTGCCCTGGTGTTAAGATGAAGTTGATCTAGTAGTGAGGTGCCAACCTGAAGCAGGTCGTTCTTTCTGCCTCTTCTATCTCTGACCACTTGTTCTTCCTCTTCCCTCTCCTCCCATGTTGGATCATCCATCAGTCCTGTAGCCACAGGATGAGTCGAATGAGAGGGACTACTTTTTTGTTCCACTCAGGTTTGTTTGTTTTCTTTCAGAGTTACTTAAAGCTGACACAAGATGGTGGGAAGGTGTATGGAGAGGGGAGTCTGCCACTGAAGTAGCATAGTCCTAACATCACACTGCAGCCTGAGATAGTTGTTGAGACTTCCTCAGTTGTTACTTTGGAGAAATAAGGATTTATCAATGACCTTTCAATCCAATCAGAAATGAAAGATAACTTTCTTGAGGCTCTTTTTTTCTCTCAGGGGAGCCTAGGTGAATAGCATAAATTCAAACAATTAAATTTAGATCGTTATTATTACATAAGATAAATGCCAACCAACATCTTCACAATTATAAAAATATTTATGGTTTCTCTCTGAGGTTTTATTGGTTTCTTCCTAAAAGGTCCTTGCAGCTGCAGGATTTTTGCAGAAGCAAGTTGATTAGGACCTTGCTCTACACTCCTTTGTGCTTGGATGCAAACTCTAGTCCTTACTATGCATTTGCAGCTCTTAATCACCCATTGGAGTCATGCTATGATACTCAGGTTTGTCTTTTAAGCTGAACATTGTTGGTCACTTTTCTTTGTCTCAGTGTTCATATGAATATATACATCTGGATAGCTCACACAGATGCAAAACGAGGGTCTCATGCTGCTTAGTATTTAATTCTTTGCCGTAATCCTTAAGTAACTTTGTGATATTTCCTCTTTACAAGAGAACAGATTTTAAACTGACCTCAGTAATTACTTTTCTCCCACTGATTGATGTTATCAACAACAATCAACTCGTTTTATTAGAAGTGTTATTCTGAGTTCTATTTCAGTCCTTCCAGGTAACTTCCAGATAACTAAGTCTTTCTTAGCTATGTGTACTGAAGACCTGTTACTAATATAGAAATATACTGCGTGTGATTTCTGATGTCCTGATGTTGCAAGTTTTTCTGACCCCTTTTTCAAAGAGTGTTTGATATTAAGATGTAGTGAATTGACTTAAAGGTATAAATTTAGTCTTTGTGTTAGAATTGATTATTCCTTACTGTCTTCTCCTGCATGCTTTTTGATACTCATGTGTTGAATGTAATTTTTTTTCCCAACAAATATAAACTAGTGAATGTATACCACTGGGAAGAAGGGGGAAGAAAGAAAGAAAGGAAGAAAGGAAAAAAAAAGGTTGCTCAACTAATTACTTGAAAAAAACATTAAAAATATTTTTGATTTTGATATTATTTTGAGTATGTGACCTATTGTTTAAGCACCTGAGCTTGTGGTCTACTTTTGGTAACCTTTACAAGTCTCTAAAATAGTAAATGAATGAAAATTCTTTACATTGTTGGCAGGTTTAATATAATTTCATTTTCTCTTCACCTCCTGCTCGTTGACATTCTGCGCTCTGTTCCTGCTGTCTTTCTAATACTGAACTGCACTTCATTGCTACAAGTTTTGTGGCTTTGGTGTTTTTATTTTTTTTTGGTGTGGATTTTTGGTTTGTTTGTTTGGGGGGTTTCTTCTTGATTGCAGATCGAATATGCCCGGTAGTCTCAGGATGCTTTGTGCTTTCCACTGTAATGGAAAAAGTATTACTAGATAATCTTAAGACTCCTTGACAACTGATTGTATACTCTCCACCATTTAGTTTGCCTTGAGTCTGTTTAAGTTTTTGGTCCCTCTGACACCTAACATGCTGCTATTTATCTTTCTGATGGCTAGAACTGTAGAAGAAAAAGCTGTGTTTTACATAAGGTAAATCAAAAAGCTGGTGGGGAACTTTTTTTTTCTATATAAATATATGTGAGAACACTAAAACTGTTGTGGTTTGTTTAGGTTTTTTGTTTGTTTGTTTTTCCTTAATGCTTGCAAAATATGCCTCAGGTATGCAACTCATAAATATTACTAATAAATTATATTTGGATTCCACTAGATATAGTGGATATTTCTAGATTCGAGAATTCTAAGTATCTTGTATGTAACACTACAATACTGTATCCTTCCATTTCCCTCAATATAGCAGGGGTCACTTAATGAAAACATTATAATCCCTATGGAAAAGTTCACTGAAAAGCCATTGTAGAAATCAGACCTGCTCGGTTTGTTTTTTGTTTTTTTTTTTTTTTTTCTTGTAAACTATGTAAGATTATACTAATATCTGAAAAGCATGGAACATTAAGGGCCTTCGTGACTCACTTAATAGTTTGTTCTGTGGAAAAAACCCTACCTTAAATAAAGTCAAGATAATACTTGAAACTATAAGTCTTAATTTTATTCTCTAACTTGCAGGATTTTTTTCCTCAATAAATTATGAAAATGTGTGGCCTAAGTGCTGATCTTGTGATATTTTTCTCAATGCCAAGTCCTTCCTTTCTTTTTCCCATTCTGCATTTACTTAGTCGTGTGATAGGCCTTGTCCTGCTGTTTACACTATGGTAACACTGCTTTTTTTTGTTTGTTTTCTATTATTATATGAAGGAAATAAATGCTGTCATTTTCCCACTAATGCATATTATGGCCTCATTCTGATTGTTGTCAAAACAAGCTAAAATTCATATGAACTCCTTGCTTACAGTAATTCACTTAAAAATACTAACTTTGAAGTGAAGTCTGTAGTTTAGCTTAGTTTCCTCTTCCTGTATTTTGTACTGTATTTCTGCTTAAAGAGGTAAGAAGGGAGAAACTCTTTTTTAAGGTTTGTATGATCCTAGATCTTCTATAATTTGTTTTGTTCTGTGGAGACTTAAAATCCACTTTGCAGTTTTCCTCAACTCATTCCTTGAGTAAAGAATCTGTTGAGGAAAGAAAACAGCAGAGTCTCTGATTACAGTTAATTCATGCCAGCAGATATTTGAGAGATCAAATTTGGTAACGTTCTGTCTTTCACCTCACAGAGCTCTAAAAGCTCTCTACAGTTGTTGAATTGTCTTCAACTGTAATTCAGGGCTTTCTTGTATCTGTCCCCTGTTTCAGGTAAGTGAGGAAGTAAAGTCCTATGAGTTTTCTGAAGGTGTTCAAACCTGTCTCCAGCAACATAAAGAGCAACACTGAAAACCACTAAATGGTAAAGGCTTAAAACTGCCTCTATAAACTGGAGAAGACTTTTGCTTATCTGTTTTCTGAAGGTTTCGAACCTCCGGTGTCTTGATTTACAACTCGTAAATACTTATTTGGAGGATGTGGTGCCATTTCTTTAGGGCTCTTTGGCCTGGACAGCCTTGGCATCACACTATGATCTATTCGTGCTGTGTGCCAAGCAGGAAGTCTTTCCCATTGAATAATGAAGTAGACGCAGTAGATAAACCTGTCTTGGCTGGATCTCTTCTCTAGCTTCTGTTCTCATTGACTATACTAAAAATAAGGCTGTTAAAAGATAATTGCACAGTCTAATTAACCATTTCTAAGATTACTGTAGGAAAAATGTCTCTAAATAGTTGCTTCAGACAAGAATTTAATGTCCTTAGTTCTTCGGCTTCTGTACTGTTAGCACAGTCTCTAGAATAATTTTACAGTTCATAAGCACTCATTGACTGAAGGAATTAAATGAAGACTGAGTGTTTTGGACTACCTTTCTTCATGACTGATGGTAAATACTGACTAAATAGTTTCTACAAAAGATTATAATTTTGGTTTGTTAAATTCAGATTTAGGCAGGTAATTCATTGGGATGTGCTTCATTTTCTATCTGACCAGTATGTCATGATTTTATTTGCCACTCTCCTGCCAAGCTGAAAAATTACTTTTCGTAGTATTTCCTGAACCGTTTTTTAAATTTGCTTACTGGAAATGTTGCCTTAAATTCCATCACATCTTATGCAGAGCATCATCATACATGTCTTTATGCAGAATTAACCTTCAGATTATCCTACTGCCAGGATCATTCTTCATGTAATTTATTTATTTTCCCAGCCTTCTCTTAAGAGGAATTATTTAGAGACAAGTGTTATGGAAAGCATTTATCCTGATAAACTGCTAGTAACTATTTTTCTTAACCACCTCTGTCCTCTGAGAAACTACGTAGTTTTTCAGACTTTAGCCTTGTATATCCATTTTGGAATATAGACAGATGATCACAACTATTTCTCTGGAAATTAGTGTACCTTAGCTGAAATGCAGTAACTGGTATTTAAAGGTGGTTAAGGAACTGCATTTTACTTAATAAACTAGAAGCAAGCAAATTTCAGTTGAGAGGAGGTAATTTATACAAGGTACACATAAAACAACGGCTTTCCATTTTCTGTCTGTATCATTAGGCATTGCAAAATATGTTTGAATCTTCCACTTGAGCATTTCATATTCATCAGACTATGACGTACCGCTGAAAATTATTGCCAGCTGTACAAATCAGATTAAGGAGGTATTTTTCCCTTCTTTCTTGTAGTTGCTGGAAGAAAAAAGTTGACTGATAAATCAGGATCCTTGGAGCGTTACACTGTTCTTCTCCCCATCCCCTTGCTATGAAATGTAATTGCATATGATGATGATTTATTATTTGGAGACTGCATACGGGCTGTGTAGTTTGTTTATTTAGAGAAAGACTGTTCCTCACTAAACACCTTCCTTTAAAGGGACTTTAATTTTGTTTTGAGATAGCATCGCTTAACCTGGTTTATGGATTGTGTTTGATCCTGTTCTTGTGCGATGAACGTTGTTCAGTTTCCCATTTTAAGTCTTCTGAAGGGTTTTATTACCGTATTTCTCTGTATTGTATGTGTTGAGGTTGAACATGTTTAGTATGTAAAAGAAGCTTAATGTTTAAAAATGTCTGGACTATTCCATCACCCTTTCTTTTCTGATCTCCCTGTCTCCTTCATGTTTCAGTGGTCTGGATGTGTCCACATTTAGTAGATTAATTCAAAGGATTTTCATTAAAGGGGAAACTGGAGGAATTGGTGTAGTATTTCTGACTGGTTGCTTTCTACGGAAGAGAGACATGATACTGTTAGCTTGGTATCACAGAAGAAAAACTACAACAAACCTCATTTATAATGGAGTATGTGTGTATGATTCCAGGTACTACTGCCTCTTACATATACAGTGCATGTTGAATAGCACATGTTCCTCAGCTGCTTCTCATCAGACTCATGCTCCTTCTTTGCTCTTCTTTGGACATGCTTCAGAACCTCAGTATCCTTCTTGTAGTGAGTGGCACAAAGTGCAAAGTACAGGGGGATGATCACTTCCCTAGTCCTTCTGGCCACACTTCCTTGGCCACCAGGGCACTCTGCTGGCTCATATTCAGCTGGCTGTTGACAGTCACTCCCAGGGCCTTTTCTGTGACACAGATTTCCATCCACTCTTCCCCAAGCCTGCAGCATTGCAGGGGGTTGCTGTGTCCCAAGTGCAGGACCTGACACTTGTCTTAGTTGAGTCTCATACCACTGGCCTTGACCAGTCTATCCAACCTGTCCAGGTCCTTCTGCAGAGCCTTCATACTCTCAAGAAGATCGATACTTCTCCCCAGCTTGGTGTTGTCTGCAGCTTTACTGAGGGTGCACCCAGTTCCTTGTCCAGATCATTGGTAAAGATACTAAAGACAGCTGGTCCCAATACTTGGGGATCACCAGTCGTGACTGGCCGTGTGCTCTATCCTGTATCTGTTTAAAACGTACCAAATTTTTATAGGTATTGCTTCATGGACAGTTTGACTTTTAAGACCTTAAATTGTTGTGTCTTTGTACCACCTATAAGCAGTTTTGGTTTTCTGGTTGGTTTTTTTTTGGTTGGTTAGGGCATTTATGGGTTTTGTTTTGATTTTTTACTTAATTATGAGTTGAGACAGTTTTATTTAAAGTTTTTCTGTATATATACTGAAGTACATTTTGCCATGTTTTACTTTCTGGATTTTTTTTGTGTGCGTATGCGTGCAGTTGGTCATTCAGAAGTAGTCATAGATGTTTATCTACTGGATATACATGTATGTTTGACTTCAAGGATTTGC
>JAAGNO010006072.1:120275-145567 GCA_033439905.1 Ceryle rudis | reverse complement strand
TTGCTCACTTGCAGTTTCAGATTATTTTGATTTCACTTTTTTTTCTTTCCAATGAAAAAAATGTTTTTTTCCCCGCCAAGGAAAAAAAATATCCATGGAAAGAAAAAGGCTACAACAAAACCATACTAAAACTTTTTGTCCAAAAATGTTGTCCACAACTTAATACAACTTAACAACTACCAGTTTTGTTGCACAACTGCCATCACTTATTTCTGTGGTGTGCAGTCTTTCCTCAAAATCTATTGTGTCTTTTATCTGTAATGTGCATAAATGATTTTTAAAGAAGTAATACATTGTGACAATTGCCAAAACATAAGCATATTTAATATGCTATGACATTTAAAAAAGACTACAACTGTTTCTTAGAGAGGTACTGTAATTGTTTTTCAGAATTTAACAGGAAATAAAAATCCAAAGCATACAGTGTGTTATACATAATAGGCCAATCATCAGAATGACTAAATAAGTTCAGGACTCAGCTTGTGTGTTAAACACAGCTAAGGCAGTGGCATAAATTAACTAAGCTTCTGTATTTTATTTTCATTTCAAACCGTATTACTAGAGCTGTAAGAGCTTAGGGAAAAAACATCTTGGCAGTACATACTTCTCTAAGAAGTTCCTCAAGCTATAGAGCCTCAGGAGAATTTTGTTAAACCACTCACTATTGCTTTTACGTATGCCTCTAACTTTGGTTCAAGCAGTCCTGCCTCTCTGTGCCAAAACCTTAAGCAGGCATTTTTAAATGAACAGTTTAAAACACAGCAATTGGACATCTCATCCCAAACGATCCTGAAGCACTTTACAAGGCTATCAGAATAACTCCACAATTGTCTCAGAACAGCCAAATTTCTCCTACCTTCAACTGCAGATCTCCCCATGCAAAGGCAGGTAGAATTGGGCCCCACAATCAAGTGAGGAAAGATGGAAGTATGAGAAAGTAACTAAGTAACTGGAGAATAAAACAAAGTGCATTGCTCCCAGCAGAACACCGTTGTGTGTAGTATACACACAATACTGACAGCAGTGGAAAATTTCTCATCGGAGAAATAATACACAGATACTGATTGATCATCAACTACCAGACATTTCTCATTTCAAGCATTATTGGGAAAAGTAATAGAGAGTTTAATTAAAGCATTAGTATCAATCTCTGTACTTCATTAACTGTGCACTTCTCTCAGAGTGAGCAGATGTGTGCCTGATTTATCAGCTTTAGATCTTCTACAAATGTTGCTACAATTTCTATTTGATTTCCCCAGTTCATTACTTACTGTCTTCAGCACTAGCTGAAATGTGTTTAGAAGCCCTTCCCTCCTGAATATGTTCAACAGTTTAGAGTATTTATTCACTTATTGAGGGTTTCTCTTTTGAAGAGCTGCAAAGCTCTATATTTTACACTACTGTCAGTGGCCAAAATCTAGTATTAGAAAATCAAGGTTAGAATTCCAAAAATATACAAGCCCTTGAGCAATTTTTCTACATTTAGTACAATGCTTCTTCCTGAACACAGATTGATTTGTTACTATGAAAAAAATAAAAGAGTGTTTCCCATAACAGTTAGCTAAGTGTACATAATTTCTGTACAGTTTATTAAACTATTCTACTTACAGCTAAGACACAACCAGTTCTGAGGTTAAGGGTTATCAGTGCATCTGACAGTATATGTTTAAATATTTATAGAAATTGTCACAAAGAATGAGCACTTACCCAAAATCTTTCTGTACGTTTTAAACTAGACAGACAAGATTTACTCATATCCTTCTTTAACAACCATTGGGATTAAGTCTGCAAAACACTTCCCACCTTCTATCCCATACAGAGCTGCAATTTCCATCACTGCACATAAGTGCCAAAATTCATAGCAAAGGATGTATTTTGGTCCTCAAGATCAATAAGCACACCGAGGCTTTTCTAGTAAGGGATGACATTAACAAAGGATTTATAGACACCTGCCTTTTCAGAGCACAAGATGACACCATTGCTCATTTCAACTAGAAAAGTATGGCACTGGAAAGTGATTCTCACCTATAGAGTAGACCACAGCTGTTTGGAGCTTTCTAAATTAAAACTAGTGTCTTAAATTCAGTCTGGGAGCTAATACCTGTAGATGACAAAGCAACAGGACCTGGTGCTGTTACAATGCCAAGTAGGCAATATGCTTCTTCATCAGTCTGCTCTCCTGGGGTTATGGCCTAATCAAAGGTGCACTGCAGCAGCTTCATCTGCAATTGGCAAAGGCTCCTGGTCCATGTCAGAAAGAAACAGTTAATCTCTTTGCTGGCCATAAATCTGACCCAAAGAAGAAACTTAACTAAGCATCCTTAAAAAAGAGGGGAACATCAAACTGGCCACATCCTCTCTCCACTCCTCCCCCCTTCTCCTACCCTCCTCCCCCACCATTATACAGCTATACTTTCAGTTATATTAGGAGCAGGTTTCAGTCAGTAAAGGTCCCCCTCTGACCTCAGACTTACCCCACACTGCACTAGGCACAGAAGGCTGCTGGCTGAATTGGACACGGTGTTGTTTTAAAGCTGGGTGGCATTAGCAAACTCAAAACTTTCAGACTATACCGCCTAATTAAGGGCTTCTCTACTCTAGGAAATTTACCAGCATAGTTATAGTGGCTTAATTATAACTCTTATAATTGGGGTATAAATATAACTCTCTATTTGGACATTCATATAAGGACTATGAGTGCTTATCTCTGGTTTAGCTTATGTCACTTTGAAAGCTGTTTAAGGAGAAAAAGATATCTTTATTCCATACTAAATATATCTAAAAGAGGAGTTACACTGGCCAGACTGGTGAAATTACAATTGGTATAATTATACCAGTACAACCAAGCTAACAAATGTTCTCCTGCAGACAGTCCTTCCTAGCAGACTCATGTACACATTAAAAAGATGAGAAAGCAGAAGGAAGCCTGTGGAGTCCCACCTGACAGTCTCCCTGGAAAGGAACTGCCCTTCAGCACCTACTGAAATTGTGGAGCAGGAGACAAAGACTGACAATTGAGATAATATTAAATTACAGTGGGTGATGTAGGTATCACTCACTATAAATACTTTAACTTGACAATTATACTTGTGCGAAGTGCCAGCGTTCAGTGATCAGAATTGATCAAGAACTCTACTTGCTTCTTCACAAAATGGTACCAGCGCTGGCTCAGAGCAAGGAAGCATGCCAGCTGCGTGTATAGACATGTCTATTCATACGCAATTAATGCTGTTCTTCATATAGAGAGAGGTGCACAGAAACCGGAATCTTTTTGCATTCATGGAAAAACTTACGAGAATATCCATTCAAATTTTTAAAGAAACATGCTTAAACTAACATTTCACTGGCCATTATCCAGTGAAATGGATTATTATCAGGAATAATTGCATTGATAGTTCTAAGTGAATTCTGAAGAAATTTGTCATTATAACAAACTGATAAACACTAGCAATATGCAATACTTAGTAAACCTTTCACAAAAAAAAAAAAACAAAAACGGAGGATATAATTTGCCATCAGTAAGTTAGATGGCTTTAGCTGTTTGAATGTTTATCCCACTGGACTAAATAGATCTCATCTAGTAGAGAGCTGTCTTCTACAGACAGATGATTAGCTAAACTATTTCCTCAGCAGTAGGCTTTCTGAATCGCTTTAACAGTTCCATTCAAAAGCCATTTGCTTATATTTGCATGATCTCAGTTGCTTTTGATTGCTAAAATTTAAAAAATCCAACTTATAGCAAATGAATTCCAATCAGGCAGAAACCATTTCCACCTGGAACGGGGATACAGAACCCATGGCATGGGTGAAGATAGAATGACATATTGCTAACTTTGGAAATCCAGGAAATCATCTCCTGAAAACTCAGGAAGATTTATGCCTTTCTAATCCAATCATAATTCACGTCCACAAAACATGGAATGAAATCCACAGAGAATCATCTAAGGAAATTCTTTGAGCAGACATATGGGGAAATTCCTCAGTAAAGGTAAAAGGTCATATATTAACCTAAGACAACTGAATAAAAATAAAGAATAATCATGGTCTCCAATCCTAAAAAGACTGTCCATTTTCTGAGAACTGTATAGGTGTAATAAAAGGAGGAAAACATAGCAGCACTATAGATAGAAATAGCATTTCTTCTTGCAATTGTGTTAACCAACAAGATAAATTCATTGCAGCTGAAGGAGTTAGCACAGAAGGAAGCTTGAACTAGCAGATCTTAAGAAGAGCCAGGAGCCTAACTTGTGATATAAAACTGCTAAGACAAACAAATTCTAAGTTGCAGAAGTCCAGGAACAGCAAGGTTCCAATCACCAGTGGCCACCTCAAACACCCAATGCTTGCAGTGGAATACAGAATCAGGCTGATATGTACTTTTCATTTCCTGATGAAATTGCTCTAATTAGGTGTCATTGGCCCTTTCCAATATAGCTTTCAGTATACTCAGTGAAAACAGAAGGAAATATAGCATGTTCTTACAGTCAAGCCTCAAGACAACTTCAATGTCTTTTCCTTCCCTTAAATTAAAGATGAATTGACAGGTAAATCTCAAATAACTATACCAAATTTTGCATTTAAGAATGTAATTTTGAAATTCACCATGGAATTCAATTACTTTGGAATGGTCCTGCCAAGCCACTTCAAATAGGGCACAAATGCTAAAAAGCACATCGATAAATAGGAAATAATCCAATTCTCTCTAAGATATCCTTGAAAAATATCATGAAAGTAAGCAGAACTTAAAAAAAAATACTGTCATGTGAGGCTTCTCAGTAAATGTTCTTTCCTAATTCTCTCCCTCTCAGCCAATACATTTGACACTTTAGAGGCAGTCCACGTAGGGAGGACAGATGGAATGAAGTGTAGGGAAGCTTGTTGTTCAGTGCATGGATAGAGGGAATGCTGCTGCACTCCTGAAATTCATTGGGGAGGGAAAGGAGACAAGGATTTACAATCTCTGTTGAAGACTGAACAAGGAGATTGTGAAAGAGTTACGCTGTCACTTGAGAAGCCAGCTTGAAATATACATGGCCCATAATATTCCATGAATTACTGCACTCCAGTGCATAGCTATAGACTAGGTTAAGAGGGTGTAATCAGAACCAGAAAGCAAGGATGTTCTAGTATGACATGTTGCTTATCAATATCTGCATAAGAAAAATAATGCTCTTTACAACATAACTTTTTTCCAGAACTATAACATATACAAATATACATAACACACATACCCACTCTAGTACTGTGAAACTGACCTTTCTGGTTCTAATGGTAGCAAACTATATGTAAAACTCCAAAAAGAGGCAAGGAGCCCTCTGTCTTTTTTGACATGATGATAGGGCTTGGTGGTTTGTTGGGTACTTCATGATTTTTTTCAGAACTCACAGAAAAATGTAAGTAGGAAGAGAAACAGAAAATGGAAGAATTTAAAAGGACCTAGAGCCCTATAAGCTATAGCAGAAAATATCCATCATGATAAAATTATGGAGAAGAAACAGATGTGGAGTACAGCTGTCTCTAAAGACTGGAACAAAGAATGATAGGTCAATCTTATATCCATTTGCTTTCTCTTTTCTTCTTCATGAATGCTGTGATTGTGTTTCCTCAGTGATTATTCAACTATTAAAAAAAAAAGGCAAAACCTGATCCACTGATATGTTAAAGTGCTGTCCGTTTGATAAGCACCTGTTTTTTCATTTATATGAGATGCAAATTTCTTCCAGAAGACATTGCAGGTAATAGAAATTCATGTTTCTAGAAGTTCTGTAACAAATGGGATAAGAGGTTTGTTGGGACTATTTTGCAATGTTACACTGTTACTTACCTGTGATGAGCTTTAAGGATAGTCAAGATTTCTCTGCTTGAAAGAAAATGGGACTTCTGATAATTATGATAAACATGACATACTTTAAGAACTATTTTTAAAATCAGCTTCTTTATTTATAGCACTGATCTTAAGATAACAAATGTTTTAGATGACTTTATATGCTCCAAGCTAAAGTTCACTAAAGATATGGAAAAGATACGTGCACCTATATCCCTGTCATTTCTATTAAAAAATGGATATGACTCTATTAGCATTTGCAAAAGATATGAGATATTTCATTTGGTTTCTTATTCTGTGTCCAGTTGAACGGTCAGCCTACCTTGTCTCAGAACGCTGTAGTTTAATAGGCTGAACATGAAAATGATGGGTAAAATTCTTTGGAGCCATATCTTTATATCACTTCTGCACAATTTACTGACTGACTCTGTTCCTCAGTTGTTATTCCCGATTTGATCAATGTAGCATTTCTGGGGCAAAGTATTTAGGCCCAGTCAGAACAAGCGCTAGACAACTTTTATTTCCTGACAGAAATACAATTGCAAAATCTCAAGGCATTCACATCCTGAGCTCTCTGCATTTCCATCTTCCCAACTATAAAATAAGGACAATACATGAGAAGTATTCAAGGGGAATACCTGCTGAATCAAGACAAAACCTAGCTCAGTGGGTAGCACGTCTTTTTGGGTTTTAATTTTTCAGAATTTACTCAGAGACAACTTCTTTCCCATTTCCTTGTTTTCGGCTTTAAGTCTGTGCTGTCCTTGCTTGTGCTGTTGGATAACAAATAAGTTTCTTATGCGATATCTTGCTTGTCACAAATACAAGCATGCACCAAGTTGCCTTTTCTGCATGTTGGCACTGAGGCATTGCTTCTAATAATATATGGTTATGTCCTTCCACATAAAACCAGCTTGATATTAAAACCATGAAAATGCTGCCTAAACAAAATTTAATTTAGCTAACACCAAAAAAAGCAAAATATTATATGCCCTACCTATTCATAAGTAATTTTACCATTAGGGCTACATGAAAGCAAAAATATTTCCAAGAACATGGAATGGATATTTCTATTGACTGTTACAACAAGACAGAGGAAAAAATGTGTCATTCTTCCCTTTCAGGAGGCCATTATCTTTCCTTTTTATGCCTGCCATGTTATAAGAGGTTTTTCTTCTCATGTAGGCAAAAGCTGAACAGGGAAAGCAGTAAAAAGCATAGAAAGATTTTTTTTTCCCGTTTATTTTGCTCATACATTATTTTATTTTTTCTGCATTAGGGTGTCCTCCACTAATCTTAAATCTGTCAGATGCTAATGAAGATAGGGTTGATGTATTTGGAAAGGAATGGGCAGGACAAATTTCCAGGTTTTCTGCCATGAATATCAGAAGGATAAAGCCGCCTTCTCTCAAGTGAAACAGTTAAGAAATTCATGGTTTGTCCTAATCTGAAACAGCATTGCCTAGAGGTCCCAAATGCAGAGCTGAAAATATGCAACAATATTCAGTGCATTAGGAGTTGTAGATCATTTACATGCTTGGCAAGGCAGTTTAAGATCATTGTTTACTGTTAAGAAGTTCTCAAGTGTTTATTGAAAAATATGTTAAATGTGAAACTTCTAAGTATCTTCTATGAGAAAATAATCTTTCAAGATAGACAGATGTAAATACATAATGACTGCCATATGTCAAAAGGATTTCACGGTTAAAAAATGGACTTAAACAATGCCTCTCTAAGTTTTCATAAACCCAAATTTTTAAAGCTTTTTCTTTTAAATAAAACCTGGATGTTTTCTGCCAAAACAAGTTTTATCTGTGGAAAATAACAATTCTTGACCTTCTTCTATCTCACAGTATATTTATCTTCCTACAGAGATCTCTGTTTATATCATTACTAGTGGGCCTAGAGGATATTAACTAGATATCCCTTATTGAGTCCATACTTGTATAAATTTAGGTGTACCACATTAACTTCAGCTTTTAAGCTCAAGTCAAAATACTCTTTGTTCACCTTGTCTCCAGAGGATAGATTTCGTAGGAGTTCTTGAAATTATCTGGGTTTGGACTTCGAAAAACTAAAGAAGAAAAAGGAGAAAGAATGTCTGCTTTAAAGGAAAATGCCTTTCTGAAACCCACAAAGATCTGATGATGAAAATTAAAAGTCTCCATTAGAGTCTTTATCACTCGGTTTTGTGTCCTGGTTTTTAAGGTCTGTTAGAGATAATGAAATTACAAATTAATTGTTGTTCTGTTTTGTTTTTGATGCTTAGAAACTAGCAATGTTAAGTAGTTTGGGTTTTTTTCCTAAATATATCACTTACATCTGTAGACATGAAACAGATGTACCTAAACAGCTTCATTAACTATAGCAGATAATAAAATATTGACAGGAACTTGGGATTCTGTATAACTATTGCACATATCACAGTAATGTCTCAGAGGCTGTATTAGAAGATCCAGGAATGCAGCTGTCTGCTTACAAATTAATTCTATTTTTTTTCCACACAAACAACATGGGCAAATGAAAACTAATCTTTCATTTTTCAGCTAAACCCAACTGACCAGTGCCAAAACACTAACAAAGTAACGAAACAAAACAACTCTCTATTTCCTGTCTCAGAAGCCATCTGCACATTTGCAAGTCTGCCAAAAGCATTCTCAGTTAGTTCAACTATCCCAACTAGTCCCAACTAGCTTTCTCCATTAAACATTTAGCACTCTTCCTAAGACATTTGAATAGCTGATTCAAAACACTTCTTGCTATGTACTGAAATCTGATCTTCCCTTTCTCCTGGAAGTTAAATACCCAGCATGTTAAAGCTGCACACTAAATCCTAACATAGTCAAACAAGCCCAGCATTAACCACTTGAACTTCTGGTTTAAAGGTTCAAATTTGACTCAGAATTGTCAAGTGTAACCTTCTCTCACAAGGCAGCTTTAAACACACATAAGTGCAGTTCAAGACTGCATCTGAAACAAGAAAGCCAGCTTTCAAGATGGATCTTACAGAGGCCCTACTAGCTGTCAACTCCTTATAACCTTTTGATAAAAGAATTCAAGTTAGAGATAACCAAACTCTTCAGTGCATGAATGAACTAGAGCTCAACTCTTCAACAAACATCTTAGACAGCATTCTGACATGACAAACTGGAAAATCAGCCTCAATTACATTTAATATAAAGGTAACAAAAAAACCTTTCAATTAATAATGAAAATATTACAGGGACTACAGTAGCTTTCACGCCACTTATCTTGATACAGCATTGATTTTTTTTCAGTATTATTTTGTTAATTTTGGGTGTATTACCTATAAATCTGAATAGACAAAGCACCTCATGTGCTGCCAGAAACTGCTAGCAGCAGAGCAGAGAAGTAATGTGAGCTTTTGACACCTGATGAAGGTAGCTTAGATTAGAGGGTAGCTTGACATAAATACAGTTATCTGGTTATTTCTGACACGATGAGCAATCAAATCTGTTAGAACTGTTGAAATGGAAATTGTCTTCGTAAGGTTTCATCAATTGGATGGCTGGATCAATTCACAGCTCTACTGGCTACTCTTAAGTAAGACCACCTTCAGACTCAGGAAAAAATGATATAAAAAAATTAGTTACTGCCTTTTATTTTTTTTTTTTTCTGTTTAATTAAGGGTGCCTTTTTAAAAATCACAGAACTAAAGGAAGCCTCAGTAATGAGATATTTAACATATCTGTACATGGGCACACATTGCTTTCACAATGAAAGATAATGCCTTTTTTACACTCATTTCAGTTTCAATTAGATGTATTTCTGTAAGGGAAGTTACATGTTCTTAAAACTGACCATTAAGCAGTCATCTGGTATTTAACAAATGTTATATAAGGTATACTTTTTGTTTTAAAATATATTGCATATATTTTTTTTCATATTTGTTACTAAAGGGTAACAAAGCTTTGTTTTACCATCTTTAACCCAGATCTAACTCAACCATAATGCAAAAGTTCCTCTTGTTCCAGTGGGTTAACAATAGATTAACAACGTTCTCTGAAATTCTTAGTTACTCACAGTTAATATGGGAAGAAACATTCTGAAAGAGTCGGAAACATATCCTTCTACTCAGAGCATCACAAGAATACACTATGACTTGGTTTATCCAAGTTATAACATCCACCCCCAAAGTATTCTTGGGAAGAAACGTAGGACTGACTCTTGAAGATGAGGTAAATCCTCCCAAGGAGTTATAGCAAGAATATTATCTATTGGAAGAAATATGATCTGAGTCTAATGGCCAAAGGCTAAAGACAAGAGAGAAGAAAATTGCATTCAGAATGTATTGCGATAAACTCCAGTGAGATCTTCTGAAGATGCAATATATGGGAACCATATCTCTCAGCAGATACAGGGGAACTGGATCTGTCAGGGAGAGTACATTTACGTAAAACAGATTAATAGCAAGTCAGCTAAATACGTACTTGAAAGGTTCAGAACCATGGGAAAGACCTTGGACAAGAATTAAAAAACATAGTAATGGAAGTATCTTGGACAGCTTAGGGAAAAACATAATTGAGAAGGAAAATTAAACAACTTTAATATTTTCCACAGTTGCAAGATTTTGATGCAGTCTTCTGCAGAAAACTTTCCAATTGTGAATGCTTATTTATAATAAATTTGCACAAGTTGGAATTTAAGAGGCACAAAACGTCCTAAGATGCAGAAGTCCTTGGGAGACCATAAGGGACTCAGGAGACAAACAGAAGTAACTGGCAACTTCTAGTTGCAAACCTTCTGAGACAAACTTTTATCTTGCCTTCTGAACTCAAAGGGCTAAACAGGCCAGTGTCTTGTTCTGGGGTTCTTGCTATCAGAAGAAAACTGAAACAGTCTCTTGAAGCCATTTAGGCAATGAAACAATCACTGCTGCTTTCAATATCTTCTTGCCCTAGGCAACCACCTGTTTTGCCTAGCACACATATTGCAGAATTGGCCCTGGCAGCAAAATGCAGTGGGTCAGGCAGTCTCAGTGTCATGAAAACAATGAAAGGAGATAGCACAGCTGCAGAAACCTGCCTGAGGCTCTCTGGCTTACAGGATTTTAAAGGAGTGTTTGCAGCACTGACAGTTACAGGCAGAAAATTTTCCCACACAAAGCCATTAGAAAATGGCGTGTTCATGGCCAGTCCTGAGCCCTCAAATGGCTTTTGCTGTATCAAGATTAAAGGTAGACGAGGCAGCTGGGGCTAATAAGTGGAAAATTTATGCCATTAACAAAGAGAGTAAAAACAAAAAAAACCCCAACAAACCAAGCCCTGCAGAATCAGAAACTTTCAGCACTGCCTCTTTCAGTGTATAAACAGATCGTACAGTTGTTGTGGGTCTCCTTGGATTTGACCTTATATTTAGGGAGATAAAAAATATAGATGATGTCTGAATTTCTTGTTTATTAAAAATGCATATAGTTTACATATATGCAGCTGTATGCATGCATATGTACGCATCTGTGTTTTTTCTATTGACTATGCTGGGCTTCAGATCAGACCTCGCATGATGTGTTTAGGATATGAGAGGAGTAGCACCTATGATTAGTGAGGTTATGAAATTTAATTACACCTTCTATGATCTGCCACATGTTACAGTATGACAGCAGAGACTCACTTCATGGTATCTTCACACCTTCTCAGTGTTTCAGAGCTAATGATGACATATATACTGGTAAACTTGACAGTCAGGAACATTCCTATGGATTAGAATGAGATCAGCTTTTCTGTAAAATCATTTCAAATAGCCCTTGGCATGCTTTCAGCCTGTGTCAGCTAGCTCTGTCCCATAAAGCTCAATTGTTTCTGTTTGGGCATAGGCTGTTGATATTGCAACCACTCTGTTTCAAAGACCAAGAGATCTTACCAACATATTCACACGCCACTCTTAGCCAGTTGGTCTCAGTGCCAATAAATGTTTCCAGACACACTCACTTTACTAGTACAGATACAGCGAATTAGTTCAAATAAACAGATATCTCACAGCATTATCACTGGCCTACTGTTGATCTGTTTCATGGACTCATGATTGATGTCTGAAAATTCAGAATGTCAATGACTGAACATAACTGAATATGAGGACCTGCATAGGCAAAGATCCACAAATGTGAACCCAAGGCAACATCTCCATTTCTCCTAAATTACTGGCTTTATGGATCTGAATTCATACTGCATCAGAAACTTCTAAAGGAATAAATGCAAAATTAAAAAGACATCTTCATTAGCCAAGTATTGGCAACTCATAAAAAATATTTTTGATATTTTTGCACTTAGCAACTTTGGATTTGGATTATTCCACTTAATATGGCAACTTTCTTGTGTACATCAATACATTCTGCTTTATAATTTTGTCTTCATGTGTGAAAATGAACTGTCACATTTCTCTGAGCAATATTAATTTCTATATCCATATTTTAATCGCTTTCACAATATTAACTTAGACTGTCATATTTTAATCTGTTACATTCTGGCTCCTTTCTAATTATGAAACTGTCCACCTCTTTCCAAAATTAACAATGAATTTCTTATTAGACATTTCCATCTTGGTTCAGTAGAAATAAATTTCCTTGTTAATGTATTCCTTGTCATTGTAAGAGCAATGATGATTTATACACCAGACAGGATAGGCATTTGTATGCAGAGCTTTTCAATTGCTCTAATGAGAAAGATTTTTCTTTTCACTTTCTACTAACAGGGAAAAATCACCTGGGCTGTGATGGTTTATAAACACTTCCCATTTAAGTTGCACCGAGAAAGAATAATCATCAGACATACCAAAGGATTATGAGGCTGTAGTGTTGTACATTCTGGAAACGCATAAGGCAAATCAGAAGCTAAAATACTTTATAAATAGAGTATTTAGAATAATTTTAAACAGTATTATGGAGGGAAGGAGTAATGTTGCTCAGAGAAAAACGAAGCAAAGAACTGCAAGATATCTGTGTCAGTCCAAGTGGAGAAAATGCCTTGAATTCCCAATTAGCTTAGTACACAGAGCATGTCACTTGGACAACAGACTGACTGAATGTCAGTTGGAAAATTATTCCTATAGTGAGTGATTTTCAGACCAACAGGAAGGACAGGGAAGTCTGCAGGAAAACACTCCTCACCAAAAAAAAGGTGTGGAAAAGAAAATTGTGAGTCCAGAGAAAGATCTGTATGGTTTCAGAACCAGAGGAAGTACCAATGCATTTGCACCCATTAATGCACTGAAGTGGAAATTTTATTTTACTAGTTTTTCCTCCTAGAAGCTGGATAGTATTTCTTAAAACAAAGCCCCTCTTAGTGGCTTAGCTCTCTGTTCTCAGCTAGAGTATATATATATCTTCATAGTAAATCTGCTTGGCATTTATCTAAAGGTAAAAGCCTACTTACTCAAATCAGGAAAGTGCAATCTTAAAGCACAAGATTTAGAATAATAGCATTTTATTTTGCATCTAATGTATTATATTTTTAGATCATATTATTCTCTTGATAGCATTCTACTTCATATAAAACTGCAAAGATAAACTGAGACACTAACATACCTCAAAGACCAAAATCTTCAGCAAACATATCCACAACAGGGACATTTCTACCAATTACAAGAGGAATATACTCATTATATTAGGGGTAGGATATACAGTGTTTTAAAAAGATTCAGAAATCTTATTTTATCTTCTCATTTCCCTTACAGAGAAGAACGTAAGGTCTAGAATAAAAAAAATATTTGTCTCAATCTTTGCCCACTGAGGGTGAGCCTCAATGAATTCTCAGTGGAAACCATGAGTTCTACGGATGCAGATTTGTTGTAAGTCAAACCTTCTCTGCTTATGAATTTCCTCATAAAAATAAACTTCTCCTAGTGACATGATGTCTACAGGGCAGAACACTAACAGAGCAGTATCATCCTTTTATATAGGTTACTTTACATATCTTCCCACAAATTGTAACAGATGAAAAGTATTTAATTTTGTCATCTGCAACCATATCTATCAATTTGATCTAAAGCTTGCCCAAGATAGGGAAAAGGCTTTAATCAGACTTTGGCTCACTTTCTAAATGTGGCTGAGATGCTTTATAGCTATTTCCAGAAACCAAACCTTCACTATAAATCAGCATAGCATATTACCTGCTCAGCTTCATACATGCACATGTGTTTCCTTGACTTGTTAATAAAAGCTATTCCATCTTATTATAAAAGCTAGCTCCACATTTTCTCCCTGAATGTTTTCAGAAATAGCCTAAAGTGTAAGAAAATATCTTTCACTTATTTTATTCTCTTTCCATCATTAATTAATGGCACAAATATACTATCATACTTAAAATACACTCTGAAACTGTGATTTTAATATACTTTATTGAAAAAGTACATAGTTTTAAATTGTTTTCAATCGGACAAAGCAATGGTCACCTCTATCTACCAAGTCCTTTTTTGATGAATCATGACTACCATATGCCAAATTCACAACTGCATGACTTGCAAAGTAAAAGGATAAATCTTTTTTCAACATCTTAAGAATTTATATCACCAACAGTTTAAATTCATGAAATGTTGATGCTCTGACTATATTTTATGTCCTCTATTTTGCACCATTTCCCAGATCACAGTTTATCCATGTATTAGCATGCCAACTGAACACATCCGTCAATGTCACCTTGAGAAAATCATCAACAGCAGAGGAAGAACAACAAGAGGAGGTTTAGCACTAAGGCCTGAGACACCACCACATTCTCTTGCATTTTCCTAAAGAAAAAAACAAACAAAACAATAAAAGAAAATAAATACAAGTGAACAACAACCAACATAAACAACAAAACCCATAAACTAAATACACTCAGGAAGTAATATAAGTACATATTTTCATTTGAACAAGTTTAGATTGTAGACTGAAAGTGAAAACGATCAACAAGCATTACATAGTCCCCTCCACGCCATATTTTAGGTCTCATTCTACATTGCATTACACCATTGAAGGCATCTTACTCTGGAGTAAAACAGATGTCTATGCAAATACACTGTAAAAGTTACTGTAATCACATCCCAGTCTCTATTAGATCTCTTTTGCTATACAAACAAAAGTATTATGCAGAACACAGAGTAGTAAATATGTGTAGTGATCCCTCCCAAGCAATACTATGTGTAAACATAATGACTATAGCATGACAATTGAGATACTGAGGATAGTGGAAAAAAACCATCAGCAGTACAAAGTTCCCAACCATCTCTAATGAGGAATCTTGTGGTCAGTGCTTGAGCCAGAGTATGTTCTCAGAAATTCCTGGCTGCCAGTCTGTGCTCACACCCTACCACATTCTCCTGTATGATACAAAACAGTCTACAAAAGCAGCAGGTCAAGGTATTGTCTACAGAAGTACTAGAAAGATTTGCAGCATTTACAAATTCACTCACTTCCCCTACTACTGTGTTCTGAATGATAAGAATATTTCCTGATATTCCATGTTAGAAGACAGTTTTCCTATTTTTTTTTTTTTAAAGAAGTGAAACTTCTTCTACCAGAATCTAAAAGAAAGGTAAATCAGGTAGAAACTTACTTCAGGGTGAAATCCATGACAAGATTCTGGTCGTCGTCTTATCTTCTGAGATTTTAAACGTTCACATTTAAGTGATTCATTATGTGCAAGGCAGTTAAGGAGAGATCTTCTGAGTACTGCGTTTTAATGTCTTGAGTTTACGTGAGTGTTTTGAAATTAATATAGTGAAAATCTTTCAGCTCCTTCCTTCCTCTCCATTAGAAACCCAAGGTGATGTGTGGTCAACATAAGAAAAATAATGTAATTCTACTGCTTTATCCTCAGTGATCTGTAATTTAGACAGTAGCATTTGCAATTGCACTGCTCATCTGCCTTTCTATAAAAAGTCTGCAATAAATGTGCATTGCAGGCTGCTTTTGATAAATTCCAACTTAGGTGAGAAACCAAATCCTGAAATATAGAACAGTGTGAAGTAAAAAGTGAGCAACTAAAACTTATGTGATATATTTACTTCAATACATTTTTACATTTTTGGAAAGCAGGATTCTGAAAGATTTTCAATATTCCCGTCCAACTCCAAAATAAAAAGTTATCTATGCTGTAAGGAGTTTTGTATATTCTAATACCAGGATCTCCATTCTTATAAGGAAATTACATACTAATTTGAAAGATGACCATGATCTTACAATACTTAAAGATGCATGTAAGTGTATTCACTTAAATTGTATTGGCTGTTCAAACCCAGCCACTAGTTAATTCTCCTTCCTTGAAAATAAGTAAGAATACATTCTCAGCTGGCTTAATTTCAAATAGCCCCAGGACTTTATAATGGGTAATGATGCATTCTTAAGTCATGCAATGCAAATTTTACAAAATAAGAAATTTTTCAGTATTTGCATCTTGAATCTTTTTCTGACAACTTTGCAAATAAAAGGATATACCTTATTTCTATAGGTGCCATTGTAATTGGTGGAACAGAATCACAGAAGCATTCATTATCTACTACCACCATGAAGAGATTGCTGCTTGGGATTTGCTGGATAACAAAAGATCTGCAAATAAAAAAGAAATCAAATAATGGTGGCATTATCTGTATTTCTGAGCAAAAGGTTTTGTTAGGATTTTTGAACTTGTCAACAACACCTGCATTATAATCACAAATATCACTGACTTTATATATCACACTGTATTTCCACACCTTGTAGAAGTAGAGGGCCTTGGGCAATGCTTCCTTCAGTTCACAGAATATGGTTGCCCATTTTGAGATGTACATGATGCTGAAAGGTACACAGGTGAAGCAGAATGGATAGGCTTATACTGCCGATACATTAATGCAGGGACTAGGACACCGAAGAGTTTATTAGTTTTTTGGGGTTTTTTTCCAGTTTTCAATACTGAATGTCTGCACCATTATGAATACCTAGCTACGTATTTATGATCTGGACTTTTTAAGAACACATTAAATCAGTCTTCAAAAACAATGAAGGTTCTTCTGCAGCCACATAATGATAACTCATGGTCCCAAACTTTAGCCTCTATAATCACATTAGTGTCTTTATTCACTCTGGGTCTTGCTTGAAGCAACATGAACTACTGAGAAAGATCTCAGCTTTCAACTGTCCTCTTGAGAGTCATTTTATTATTGAGCCAACAAAACAGAGATTAAGCCTCAAAATCTTCCTAAGTGAGGAGATTTATATGAATAATGACGACTATATGGTACAAATATGGTGATAACTCAGCAACACATTCAAATTAAGACAAAGTAGGCAACTCAAAAGGAGAGCAAGAAATAAAGACATTGCTTCTAAGAAGGAAAGCACCCAGGGGAGACTGGGGAAGGATCCTGTGGACACTATTCAATGATCCACATAGTTACAATGAGCTGAACTCTTAAGAACGTACCAAGGAGAAAAGGGGGAGAAGGCAGAGCCGGATAGGCACTGTTTAGCCTTTTCTTTGAAATTCAGGACACAATACAAAGAAAGGCTTTAAGGCTTAGATCCAAATCTTGATACATTTTTAAAACAACCTGTCAAAATTTATATAGCATATCAACAGAGTATCTGCCATATCGAATATCACTGAAATCTGACAATTCCAGGAATTAGATGTTTTTCAGTGTGGTATGCTGGTAAATGTACAGAACACTTAGTGAGTGTTTGAGCACCAAGAAGATGTGAAGAGAAACATATTTTTTTCCTCAGACATCTTTATTTAAAATACATATTATCTTACTAAAATATCTCTCTGCTTTTTCCAAAGATCACAGAACACAAAGTAGCGGAGGGGGCAGGGAATATTCAAACCTAGCTTCAAAAAAAAAATTTGGAAAACTTACTATAAAAATGTTGCCAACAGAAAGATTAAACACTTTTTAGTATTTTTTAAACTTACTGAACCTCCATTAAAATTACACTTAGAGTGATCTGCAATATGTTAGCTTTATGTTTATACATGAAATATACATTTATGACATAATGTAAAAGGCTGAACTTCATAAATGTACCTACCAAACAGCTGGAGAAGACTGACATCATTGTAATGGAGCATCTGTGGCTTTGTGGATTTGTGTGTGGGAGAAATGGGGCCAACAAAAGGAAAGAAGAGAAAATCTTTAACGGAAAATAACACCGAAATTGTATTGCATGAATTTCTCAAAAGAGTTATGAATAAATCAAAAAGGATTGAAAATATATTAATTTTATTCCCCGAAATTGGCACAATTTGGATTTTCTGCAGTCTGAAACTTGTATTTATTGTATATTTAAAACTAGCTCAGAAAAGGACATGAAGGGCATAAACTCTTGTAACAATTAACTGGATGCTACATGACTCCTTTCACTTTTCGATGAGGAGTAATCACACTTCTGTTGTACCCACAGTGTGCCTGACTCCAAGTCACTTTGTGATAGCCCCTTTTTGTGGCCTCCAGGTGAATTCTGAAGGCTCTGAGAAATCTCATACCATACAGCCAGATATAAAGGTGCCACTTTATGAAAGGTGGGCACACTGCCCATTTAGTTTCTTCTTTCACATGCTCCTCTGAGGTGGCATAAGAGTTCTGCTATTGCTTCCCCAAGAAGAGAGGAGAAAAAAAGTAAAAAAAAAAAAGCCATTTGTAGCTTTTCCTATCACTTCACCTGGAACGAAGAAAGAAAGCACTTTAACCCAGAATAAATTTTCCCCTACAGGATTATGATGGTGAGTAAATTACTTATATGTACTCTCTGACAAAATAGTCAGTAAATAAAAAAGTTTGTAGGAATTAACGTGATACTGAAAATTTTGCTAGACCCGGTAGTTGGAGAACATAGTATATTCATGAATTGATGGAAATTATGAATTAAAGGAACTGCAAAGAGCAATATAATAGGCTAGGTCAAAAAATGTCTTTGTCCTTCAGGAAATATATGATAGATATCAACTAATTACACTGGTTCAGTTTACCAAATAGTTAATATTCTTATAAATCTACAGTCTAATCTAATCTAATACAGATGTTTGTGAAAACTCTAACCTTATGGTGACTGTCACAGAACATGTGACTGTCACCTAAAGAGCCATAAAAAGATGAAACCTTTGGCTCATTGTAGCATTTTTACCCATATCTTAACTAATATCTTTCAAAGTGGAACAATTAGCTTCTCATACACCATACTAGAGGTAAATTCAAAGAAAATGTTATCTTCCACAAGCAGTAAATCAGAGTTTTCCCTTTCACAACTGTCAAACATACACTTAAAATGAAGTTGTATAGCTGAGTGCGTGTCCTTAACAGTTATTGACTTGTGAGGTCATAGGCAAAGGATTAACGTAGCAATAAGTGAAGACAGAGACTGAATCAAGCAAATAATTAAGAGGAAAAAAATTATGTCCAATTCAGCTTTCCTTTCTATTCATAGATGTGCACAAGCGAATTATACTTTTTTCAGTCGCTGTAACTGAAAAACATTTTGCAGTCATGAGGTATTCTTACCCTCACTAAATCAATGGCAAAGTTTCTGCCAATCACAACCACTGCAGTTGCTCTCTGACTATTCAGATATTTCACACAACACTGCTTCCTTGCTCAAACTGGATAAAGCACACAATCATCCCAGCAGCAGGTCTTCTGTTTGAGTTCAGCTTTCAGTTTCCATGGAGACATGTGCATGCATCTTTGAAATTCATTTTCAGTGTGTGTTCATGCCAGTAAGTCTCAGGAACTGAACATTCACGGAAAACAAAAGGTGTATAAACACAATCAGAACAGAGTTTTTCAAACACTGCAATATTCCACCACAATGTTTCATTGTATACGCCAGGATTCAGTTGCGAGGGAGAAAAACCTCTAGCAAAACAGCTTCCATGACTGCAGTGGGAAATACAGAAAGTTGCTGACAAAATAATGAAAATTGTCTCGCCTTTTAAGCAAGCTCCACTGTGAGTTTTTGAAGTTTGTCTTACAATAAGCATTTCTGAGCACCTGCTGCCTTATGCTGTCATTTGTGTGATATGACAATATGGGAGCCAACTCTCAGGGATGGCAATAAGGGTTTTCATGGAACTTTATTGCCAGTTTACCAATAAAAAGAAAGGCTATATTTAATAGCCTATAGTTAATATTTATGGTTAGTGTTTCATGTTCAAAGGGTAAAACTCTTTTAGTGCTAAGTAATGCAAATCTTTTGATTTGAACCTTTTTTGTTTACCATTATTCAATAATGGCAGTACAGAAAAAATCTTGCACATGTCTCCACAGGAAAAAATGGAATAAACTGTGGTGGTTCCTGTTATGTTGAAGCCACACTAAGTCAATAAGAACTTTATTAATAATTTCTCCTCCATCTTTCATCCACTGTGGAATTAGTTTGGTTTATTTGATGTGCTCGTTCAGAGGCTTAAAGCAAACCTGAACACAAACTGCTTCTTCACTTTGTGGGGAAGGTGAGGAAGGAAGAAATTTAATACTTGAAAGGAGTAGAGAGAGAAGGAGGAAGAAAATCTAGTCATGACAACTATTTTTTCAATGAAGAAAAAATAAGGATAGAGAGGAAATCTGCAAGAAAGTATATTTTTAGTCCGCATTACACAACACTTTTCTCATGTTGCACATGTTTTATGTGTTTCTAATCTATTTTTTGTATATAAAAACATATGCACAAATACCATACAAATTGACTTCGAAATAAAAAGCTTTATGTTTTACTTGGAAATAGTAAATATTTCCTTAAAAACTGCAAGTATCTATTAATCTGTTTCTTGAAAATTACTTTTTAATTGTGGAAAGAAACAGGGAAAGACTTGGACTTCAAGTACTATTACATTCATTATTATATTTGCTAAAAAGTGCTTATAAAGGCATGATAACTATGTAAACTTTCAATGTGTGTCTCGTGGCTAATGACTCTTCCCATAGAAACCCACTTTTTTTCTAATTTCTTAAGATAGACAAGAATTTGGAAAGCATCATAATAGGACAGTTAATCCAAATCTTGGAGGGCAGTCACAACAGCAGCCTTTATGCACGTAACTCAGGTTCCTACATTTGAAGGGTAATCATCTCCAGTTCTGAACAGAGTACATGCAGAGACATAGGCTATTCAAAGATAATTCAGAGCAGGAGCTTGGCTTCACTGATGGAAGCAACCTCTGTAGAAGAGTCTTTCTCTCTCTCTAATGGCTGAATAGTGATCCTGCAGACAAATGCATCCTGAACAGAGGGAAATGCGATGCCTAAAGCTAAATGTAGACTACAACATATGTTCTAAAAGACCCAGCACATTACATTCAAACCTGTTGTTATTTCCAATTTAAGTATCTTCCTTTTCCTTGTATAAAAGTTTTCATACAGTTATATATATTATACTGTTACCATAAGAATTTCTTCCACAGACTATGTTTAAAAAACCCAAATACCTGGGGTGGCAAAGTATCAGTAAAGCAACTGGGAGAAGGACAAACCTCTCTGGAAAAGAGGGAAACGTTAGAGGACTGGGCAAGGAGGCCAGGATGATAGGACATCAATGGGAAAGGTACAAAGGGAAGAAGGTTATTAGTTGCTGCAACAGGTGGCTTTGTTGTGGGGCCTCTGCAGTCTGTCCCCTTAGGGATTTTAGAGCATCTCCCACACTTATGAAAACAGGCACAGCAGTAAAAAGGCAGAGCTTTCTTCCTTGCTGCTGTAGTCACAAAGTCGCTATGTTTCCAGAAGTAAGACCACCAGTTTACTGTCCAACTTGAAGATCATGTGCTTCTGTAAGTCACTTACTTCCTTGCTTAATACAAGTCATTGCTTCACTACAACTGCCTGAATCATAAGGTGCAAACATACAGATGTTGTAGGCTTAACATCTCTCTGAAATGCTGCTGGCTTCAACTTCCCTTTCCTGACTTAGCTAGATCCATAACAGGCAAAGCTACAGTAATCCAATTTCAAACTTGCAAGAGATGTGTCTTGTCCAGCTAAGTAAACTTAACCTTTAAGTTGTTTACTCTCTACTGTTTGCTATAAAATCTGCTATTAAAGGAAATCAATATGACTGTTAAACAGTTTAGTCTCTCCATTTTCATGCAGGAGGGAGAATCCATTTCCTTGCCCACTGATGTTAAGTTTTAGCCAGGATACAAATTGAACACAGAATTGAGTTTTCATGTTGAATGTGTTAAATGCAGCATATTTTGTATGGGACTCATGGTGGGACATACAGCTGTGTAGAGGGCACAAAGAGTCATATTAGACTGTTCAGACTGGGGATTCCAAATACCATAATTTATTAGTGACTTGCAGTGAACTATTTTCCTTTTCCTGGCTTACAACCATGCTGTCATTAGCTGGTGGCCGGTGACACTGCTACGCAATTTGTCTCAACAGAAAGAATGGTAACAAACCTACTAAAAGCATTCAGAAATCTCAGATTTTCAGATTAATTTTCCCTTTCTTCAGAGAGTTACAAAGGTTGCAAAGTGTTTGAGGGAACAAAATGAAAGACAAGCAGCATGGAACTCTGAAGATACTTACACGATAAGACTACACTTGAGGAACCAAAAGATTTAGAGAAAATATCTTCCATTGTCCTGAAGAATGGAAGATACTCCTTTGCAAATTGAGGATGATTTGAGTACAGGACCAACACTAAAAGCAATTCCACTTGTATAAAATGATGCTATGTGTTTCTAGGTAAAACTTAATTCTTGTTTTCTCACAGAAATACTGCATTATTGGGCTTTGTTTTAAAACACATGTGTTTGTAAGAATTATTGATCTATATGGTGTATTTAACAAACAGTATTTTTTTTAATTTTACAAAAAGATGATATTATATTTGTGCTCATGACAACAAGATGCTATGCAGTAGAATGTGTGATGACAATAAATACATGGCTTAGGTGGAATTGTAACCCCATAAAAATTTAAATGGCTGTTCAGATCCATATTTAATTTCATATTCAGGAATTTTAACAGCCTGATTCAAGGGAGAAAAAAAAAAATCCCTAAGTGTATTTTTCATTTCTTTCTGTATTGACTGTAGGAACACTTTAATAGTATTTTTTAATGCAACAGTGGACTGTGGGACTTACATTTAAATTACAACTAGAATAATATCTCATTGCATTAGCATATGTTACTCCTGCACATACACATAATCATATCAATAATTTTTAGAAGGCAGTAGATAAGATCGCTCAGCTACCAGTTATTTTGCCCATGAAGATGAATCCTACAAAGCATGGAAGAACTTCATTGTGAGTAGTTTGAACTGAAATAAACTGAGGGCAATATTTTCAAATTGGCAACCTAAACACATGCACAACAGTTTGAAAAAGTAGTCCGAGTTTCCATGGTGCTCAACCCAGCCACCAACTGGGCACTACGATGCCTGAGTATCTCTGTAAATTCAGCCACTTCCTTACAGGCTTTTAAGCATCTTCTTTGAGTGAAAACCTGCATTAATGAAGTTTGAGTATTTTGGATTAAGATTAGTTGTTACTCTGGAATTACATTTCATAACTGTCAAATTTGATCTTTCCTATTTTTTAAAGAAAGAAAAATCATACCAGCACCAGGGTACAGTAAATGGAAAATATTGTGTACTCTGCACTCAAATATGCGTTACTCACATAACTGTTGGTTGCAAATGTTCTATCCTAATGGTCTGGAACAAACTTTAAGCATTCAACTGAAGTGTAGATATTCTCTGTGCTGTTTCCCAACTCCTATCATGTGTTTTACAGGCTGCTGGCTACTTTTCCAACCCACATTTCTCTCACTTACCACATTTTTTTAAATAAATGAATGAAATGTTTATATCACAGTCAAGTTGGGCGTTGTTTGTTGTTTTGGGGTTTGGTTTTTTTTTTTTTTTTTCAAACAAATGATGAGAGAGAATGGAAATCTTTCAATGCAATTTATAAAAATAACATATATGCCAATAGCAACATTTCTGAGAGCTGGAACAAAGTATATGATAAAAAGCAGCTAGTAGTTCTCTCATACAAAAAAAAAAAGACAGATAAACTCTTAGCCTCAGGCATGTAACTTGACCCTATGTTTGCAAAATATTGCTACCACATATAGCCTGACTGACTACAGCACAATTTGGTGTCGGTATAAACATACCTATGCAAAGTTTAGAATCAAAGATCTAAATGAACAAAGTCATCCTCATTGTTCCCATATTTGCTGAAGGCCTGCAACCCCAGAGAGCTGTGGCATGGTTGGCAACCACTGTGTTTCAGATATGAAACTCCAGAAGTGGTGGTTCTTTCATTATCAATCAGGGGATGCTTTCTCAAATAGCTGATGCTCAGATAAGAGTACCTTACCAACTGCGTATTAGAAATGTTACAAACATCCAAAATCTTTGAGTGTACAGACATTAGGATGAAAAAAGTACTTTGCGTAATGAGGAGTTTGCCAACGCTCCTAAGCTTTCTCATGCAGCCACCTACTCTTACGACTACATAAGATAATGGAAAGTTTCATATCACTAGGTTTAAAATGTATTGCAAAATTTTTGCAAAGGAACCAAGCTCAGAAATTCAAAAGACTTTAAATGTGAGTCAAGGTTCGTAGCTCTCAACAAACCTGAGCTGAGAGTGTGGCATAGGTGGGTCTCCATAGACAGAGTGGATACCTGATTCTATGATGTTGTTCAATGAACAACAGAGGTACAGTCATCAGCACAAAACAAATCATATCAGAGGTCTCTCAAAGCTTGGACTTTGCTTTTTGACAGCGGTACCTGATTAGCAGGATATCGATAGGGGGGGTCAGGAAAATGCAGTTCAATTATAACATGCTAACCAACATGTGGTTTTTAGCAGAGTTTTTCTTTAGCCCTACTTAAATACCTGGTTTGTATTGATAGACATCTCAGATAATTATTTTAAAATACTAGATGATTTCAAAGCTAGATTCTAAATATAATTTAAAAATTAAAAAGCCAGTAGATTTCCTCTGATTTAAGAAGGCTCACAAGTATCATATGACATTGTAGAAGTAACTTTTGAATTGCATGAATTGGTAACTTCTTGTTTCCACAGCTTTAGGTCTAATCTAATCTACAAAAACAACATGTCTCTAGCAAAAAGCTACACAATACAAAGTATAAAAGGCAGAGATGATGAGGAGATTCAAAATAAAATTGTAATAAATCTTAGGACTCATCAGATGTGCCTGCAGTGTGCTTTGGAAGGATGTTGTTAATTTATTTCCGTAAACATAAATTTTAGCAGTGATTAAGAACGCCACATCTGAACAAATTAAGTACACTGTATGTTGTCATCTCCATAGATAGTTAAAACTTTGTAATATTTTAGGTAACATAAATGTTCCCTCCATGGCACTCAAATCCTAAGATTTGCGTTGGTCTTCCAAGTTAAAGGTTATTAAAATATCCATTAAGCTCTCAAATCCTTTATAAAGAGAAGTGCACTTGTATGGATGCCTAAGTCAGGTTTACATTTTTTTCATCAGACTGTAATATAATATGAAT